>JAKCPI010006894.1:0-44833 GCA_023213315.1 Euborellia annulipes | reverse complement strand
AGGCCTACGACTGTTGGAAATATCAAATGAGACGAAAGAAAAATGTCAGAGGATGAACTTTAAGAAGAAATAGCAATGCACTAATCGCTATATATACCTATGACAATCGGGAAAGCACAACATTTTGGTTAATCATATTAACAAAATCATGAGTCGTGGTGTTTTTTATAGGAGAAGGGGAGGTAATCAACAATATAATATAAGCAACCCCATTTCTCGGGATAGGTGATCCTCAAGAAAAAAGAGGGTTGAACGTCTGGCGGAAACCATAGGAACTCATTTTCTTGATAATATATATTTTTTATATATGTAATGAGGACGATGAGGAGAAAATTCTCAGCTACAAGCAACTATCGGTACTGAATATATATAAAATATTGAAAAAGCAAAATGACCTCAGCATCAGGAATTGACAAAAAAAATCAATTTAAATAGAAGCACTTAATAAAAATCGCTAATCTATTAGAATTCACGATCCATCAACTCAAAATTTTGTTTAGTTAAAATCTAGATTATTTCTTTGCTGTTTACATTAAAATAATCTACAATTATACTGTATATTGACTTAAAATAAAATAGTGTATTTTCTTAGGAAGATTTATTGCATTTATTTTTAACCAAGGTATTTATAGGTCAAGTTTTAAGAAAAAAAGAGATATTTTTATTATTATTCGCTTTATTGCAGAATTGGCTACTGCGCTAGCAGGCCTGAAGATGGTAGATGATTCCCACCGAAACCGCTTGCTAGCGCAGTAGCCAATTCTGCAATAAAGCAAATAATAATAAAAATATCTTTTTTTTTTGTTAAAACTTGACCCATAATACCTTAAAATAAATGTTAAATAATAAATGTTAAAAAAATAGATGTTAAAAATAAATGCAATAAATTCTTCCATTCTAAGAAATTAATCTTAATTGGACCAATCCATTGGAAAAATAAAATAGTGTATTTAAAAAATAGAAAAGAAGAGCAAAATAATGAAGAAAGTTGATTTATGAATTTATAATATGTTAAAAATCAATATATTCAAAAAAATATATATATAAGAGGGTAGAAATGAGAAATGCACCTAAGGTTATTTCTTTATTTATTTAATTCACAAAGCTGACGTTTCGGTTCCGAGTTGGAACCATCCTCAGAGCTGGCGAAAAGTCATTATGAAAGTGTCATAGTGAATTTTATACATTGTTGACCAACTCTTATATAATAAATATATACACAGTATGGGATTACCAGGTACATAAAATAATTCATTTTCATTCATTCATTTATGTATAGTGAGGGTCAATATTAAGTCCCACCCAAGCGTTTTCTTCTTGTGATTATTTCATTGTTTTTATAAAAGAAAATGAAAATCTTTATTGGAAATTTTCTATGTTTGAACCATGAATGTTTCCATTAAAAAATATAATATTTTTTTTTAAAACAATGAAATAATCACAAGTAGAAAACGCATGGGTGGGACTTAATATTGTCTCTCACTGTACCTGGTCATCTCATACTGTGTATATATTTATTATATGAGTTGTTCAACAATGTATAAAATCCACTATGACACTTTCATAATGACTTTTCGTCAGCTCTGAGGATGGTTCAAACACGAAACCGAAACGTCAGCTGTAGCAATTAAATAAATAAAGAAATAACCTTAGCTTCATCTCTCATTTCTGCCCTCTTAATAAAGTTGAATATTAATATTTGGTCTCAAAAATTAATTTATTTTTAAAAAATTATACATACAAGCATGAATCTGAGGCGAGGGTACGAATTCATAAATTCATAAAACAAAGACAATAACAAATATGTGATATTGGTGTGAGATCGTCCGATGGAGGGATAAAATTGTCTCTTGTGTCCCCCACCCGAAATTTAATTTTAAGATAGTTGAGCCTTCCCCATCATTGATAGTACTATTTCTAAAGGATGTATGTAGGCAGAGGCAGCCAATAAAAAAATGCTCTGAATGCTTTCACCAATCAGTTGTAAATGTTTCGGTTCATTTATTATGTCCCAGAAAATTTTCAATACAGATTTTCATTTTCTTTTATAAAAACAATTAAATAATCACAAGTAGAAAACGCATGGGTGTGACTTAACTTTGGTGTTCACTGTACATAATAAATGAACCGAAACCTTTCTGATTAGTGAAAGCATTCAGAGCATTTTTGCCTACATACATCCTTAAGTAAATATCCACAGCCACAACATACACCTCAGTACTATTTCTCTTTACCACTCTACCGGGATTGTATTGTCTTCCCCGAAAATATTAGCCCAACCAAGGGGTGTATATAGAAGGAAATCATTAATGCGGTTTCTATCCACTCAAACATTCCAAAATATTTTAAAATTTCTATTTATATAATTCGCTAATGTCCGTCTGATTCATTCTATTTGGGCAACTTCTCGTTGGAATTTCGAAACCAAATTTTTTATGTTTAAAGAGGACCTTCTAGGGATTACAGGAAAATTATTTTCATCCAAAAATTCCTAAAACTTTTTGAGTTATTAATTCCTAAAGTTACGATTTCTTCCATAGGAAATGTATAGAGAAATATTTATATATTCTTTGCATTTTGTATTTTGTATTCTGTGATTTTTTTTTTTTTTTTTTTAACACTCACACTTGTTTCCCATTCACACTCATACACACACAATCTTTTCGGCAACTTAGGCCATATATAATAACCGTTATTAATTAATATATCTATTGGGGGTCCAGGCATTCTTCTTATTCAAGCCATTTGGCCCTTGGTATAGAAGGCCAGCACGCTACCAACTACACCACGGCCTGAGGATTATTCTATGAATTTAAACAAATCCCCAAGCAGTGATATTTAGGAAAATAAATTCGCAAATACCAAAAATATTTTTTACTCAATAAGTAAAAATTATATTTGACATAAGCATTTTTTTAATCACCTGCTGAATACATACATATTAATTATATTGTCGGTACCATTGTTAAAAGAGATCCTTTTTTCTTTTTAATAATTTTGGAATATAAATAATTATAAGAAATTCCTAAATGAAAAAAAAAATTCTAACAAAATAATCAACCTTAGAAGAAAATAAAATGAATGATATATAATAGCAATTTAAACAGACCTTAGTAATGGCCAAGTTGTTCTCGAAGATTCTTGGAGGGAACTCGATGAAAACCCTGATGAAAAGCAGCTCACATCTTCTTAAATGTCAACTGTCACTTAAATTTCTATTCACTTATATATTTATAATTACATCACACTTAATATAAACTATTTCATTTCAATTAAATACACTTATAACAACACAAATTTAATAAAAACTGAGCACTATGAAAGGAACCGAATGAAAAAGACGACATTTTGATTTAGACTGAATTTTAAGCATTTGAAAGCAATCCAAGCGGGAGCTGCAGCTGGTTTGACAGGTAGCCACTAGAGTGCAGCACTTGTATGAACTTGGAGAATTTGAAATTATATTTTTTTATTAAATAATTATAAAAATCTAATATATAATTATAGAATAAATAATAAATATATATATATATATTATAGAATAAATATATTTCTTAAATCTTTAAAAATTTCAAATGTCATAAGGATAACATAATTGGAGGCAAAAGGCCCTAGGGGTATAAGAATGGTGAAAATGCCCTTGGAACATATTTCAATGATACATAGGGGATTTGTAGGTACTAATAAAATAATAAGATGCTGAAAGTTTCAGATCGCTATCTCAAATGGTTTTTGAGAAAAACCAAAATATGTAAAAATCAGAAAAACATATTTTTCTCAGGAACGGCTGAATCGATTGATTTGAATTTTTGATATGTTTTGGGGGCTGATGGTACCTTCTAGGGAAAAAATCAAGACCTATATCGGATCATGACATCCTTGAAAAAAATGGCGTTTTTTGTTTAATTTTAATTTTTAACCATGATACAATTTTGGCACAAAAATGAAACAATTTTTTTTGAAATCCTCATTCAATTTCCTATAAGTACATAAGTTCATAAATTCATAAAAAAAGGTACGCCATAGTAGAAAAAAATAAAAACCATTTATTACTCAAATATTGACTTTATATGTTTTGTGCTTTAATCTTGTTTTTTATTGCTTAAGCTTACACATATATTTTCATTTTATTCAAAATAACCAGTTTATATTCATAACATCAAAATTTTTTGCCTAAATCAAAAGTTAAAATTTTTAAATATCTATAATCATTAACTATAATGCTAACTATAAGATAGAAACAGTTTTTGATTAATGAATAATAAAAATAAAAACTAATATCAAAAAGATAAATCTTTCAACAATAAAAAATGCAGAATCACGTTTAATCAGTCTTCTCACTGTCTTCTTCAATCACAGTTGAAACGTTGTCTTTATCAAATAATTTGCTCAATGTTTCAGCGGGCCTCAATATTTTTGTCAAATATCTTCCGTATGACAAATAATAAACAATGGCAGCAACGTGAGAGCAACATCCAATTGTTCTAAGACCATTCGCACACTCACAGCTATGTCTTAATACGCCTTTAGGTCCATTAGCATTTTTTTTTTATATTTAATAAAACATCTATACACTTTGTTATTAATATGGCGAGAGTGTACTTGAGCTTTAAGTATGTTAGTATGGTCTTATACATATTAGATAGTAATTTCAGGGGCGTATATAGAAATTTTTTTAGGGGGGCCTGAACTCAAAAATTTTTCTGCTAAAAATTTTTTTTTTTAAGAAACTAAACTTTTTTTTCCACACGAAATTTTTTGCGGAACATTTTTTCTTTTGCGGAACCAAAGTTTTCCATCCTGCGAAAAATTTTTTTGCGCTGATGTCTGTATATCCCTATATATGTATATGTGTTTGGGAAATTTCGGGGGGAGGGGGTCCGGGCCCCCTCGGCCCTCCCCCTTATATACGCCCCTGAGTAATTTATACCTATAGTAGATTTATCTTTTTTGATATTAGTTTTTATTTTTATTATTCATTAATCAAAAACTGTTTCTATCTTATAGTTAGCATTATAGTTAATGATTATAGATATTTAAAAATTTTAACTTTTGATTTAGGCAAAAAATTTTGATGTTATGAATATAAACTGGTTATTTTGAATAAAATGAAAATATATGTGTAAGCTTAAGCAATAAAAAACAAGATTAAAGCACAAAACATATAAAGTCAATATTTGAGTAATAAATGGTTTTTATTTTTTTCTACTATGGCGTACCTTTTTTTATGAATTTATGAACTTATGTACTTACAGGAAATTGAATGAGGATTTCAAAAAAAATTGTTTCATTTTTGTGCCAAAATTGTATCATGGTTAAAAATTAAAATTAAACAAAAAACGCCATTTTTTTCAAGGATGTCATGATCCGATATAGGTCTTGATTTTTTCCCTAGAAGGTACCATCAGCCCCCAAAACATATCAAAAATTCAAATCAATCGATTCAGCCGTTCCTGAGAAAAAATGTTTTTCTGATTTTTACATATTTTGGTTTTTCTCAAAAACCATTTGAGATAGCGATCTGAAACTTTCAGCATCTTATTATTTTATTAGTACCTACAAATCCCCTATGTATCATTGAAATATGTTCCAAGGGCATTTTCACCATTCTTATACCCCTAGGGCCTTTATATTAAAAAAATAGAATTTTTTTTTATCAGTGACGTCATTTCAGTTTTTGCTTGAAGGAGAGAGTGACAAAAATTTTTTTAAGTCATTTCGGCTGCAGAGGCCATTTGACTTTTATAAATTTATTGCTTATTTATCAAATACATGTATCGATGGCTTCCGGCGGACGTTCAATGGTCTTGTTTTTCGGGGGCCACCTATCCCGATTTTCAGCACACTTGGCGTTGCTTAACTATGATGATCTTGGTGGCTGTTGTTCCTTCTTCTTGCCAGGCCCGCGGCTCTTAATTTATATACATATAAACATATATATAGCTCTATATTTTTATCTATATCATTTTCTAAACTTATTTATAAAGAGAAAGTGTGTTTGTATGTAGGGGCTGAGTTCAGAATTTACTATTTTTTCCAAAGCCTTGGGGGGGGGGGCAAATACCCCCCTCAAATGACGTCCCTGTTTTTAATTGGTAGTCAATATAT
The DNA here is from genome assembly GCA_023213315.1 of Euborellia annulipes. Taxonomy (NCBI): domain Eukaryota; kingdom Metazoa; phylum Arthropoda; class Insecta; order Dermaptera; family Anisolabididae; genus Euborellia; species Euborellia annulipes. Next base: position 38,725 of record JAKCPI010006894.1, on the reverse strand, counting down.
CGATGAAAAAATTTTTTTTTTATAATTAATATTGATTTTTTCATATATCTTGAGAAATTTGCCAACCAAGGGTGGTTTAAATGGAACATTTTTTCCAGAACTGTGGGTAGGGGATGACCGGGGGGGGGGGGGGGGGGGGGGATTTCCCCCAAAAACCCCTTCCGGCCCGGTCATTACCCCTCCCCTCTCCCCGAGATTTGAGAAAAATATTTTTTTTGGGAACTTAATTTTATTTTTAATATTAAACTTTAAACATTTATAGTTAAAAAATTTGATTTGTATATATTTTCTAGTAAACAAGTACAGAATGAACCTTTAAATTACCGTAAGAAAAAATTTGTGGTATGCTGTACGACCAGTAACACCAGATTACCCCCTTCCCCCTGTTTTTTGTTGTATTTCAAATTCATTCTTTTTTTTTTTTTCCCCCCCCCCCCCCCCCCCCCCCCCCCCCCTTCCCCCTTATTTAAAAAAAATTTTTTCCTTTTTTTAAAAATTTCAACCATATAAAATAAATACAGGCCCCCCCCCCGCGTTTGGGAAAAGGGGGCCCCCCCCCCCCCCCACCCCCCGGGGGCAAAATCCATTCTAAAAATTAAACTATCACAAAAAATTCTACGGAGCCTGCTTAAGGACCTTTTATCATATATATATATTTTTAATCATATATATATTATATATAATAAATACACTAAATATATATATATATATATTCGCAAGAGCCCTAGGTGGCAGGTATCTTTCAGTAACTACGGTTTCCTTAAAGCTCTGGGGCTGTATCGTAAGTTGCTAAATAAAAATACATATTCAACTCACAAGTAATCTTTAAATCGGTGCTGCCTTAAAGTTTGAGTATTTAAAGAAAAAAGTAGAATAAAATTTTTAAAAGAAAGCACAGGTTTCTATATATATATATATATATATATATTTCATTTTCATTCTCAAATAAAATCTTAATGAATTAAAAGACAATTTTTCAATAAACAATAATTTTCTATTTTGCAAAATAAGAAAATATAATATTAATAAAAAAAATGTTTAGAAAAACCGATCACAGAATTAGATAAATGATGGCGTAGTTATAATTTTTCTCTTTTAATCATTCGTATACGCATCATTAGAGAATTTAATTATCATCAATGATATTTCATAAATGTTAAATTAATAAACTAATTAAATATTGGATATTACGTTAGTGGAAAGTCAGAGGGGATTATGATCTAAAAAAGAGAAAATCCAGACATATGAAGAACAGCCTTTGGATTATGAGTTCAAATTGAGGTCAATTTTTTTCTATTAAAATCATGACTAATATGAATAGTATACAGTATATACATATATTAGCTATCTCAGGTTCAAAGTTTACTAATATAATAAAAAGAAAAATATTTTTAAATAAGAATTCAAAAGTAATATTAATTAAATATTTTTAATGGATTTGCACAAACAATTATGATTTAAATTTAAATTGTGGAAGTATTTGTTGTGAAGAACTGAGCTGTTGGTAGTTAACTAATAAAAAAAGGTAGTTTTTTGATGCAGGTTTATTTTGGGCTAAGCGACTTAGCTAGCATTCAGTTTAAATGGTTACAATCCATCTTCTTTCTGGAAATCACAATAAAGTTATAAATAGTATATAATTGATTCATATTATATATGGTAACCATCGAAACTGACTGGTAGAGCAGTCGCTCAGCCCAAAATTAACTTAGAACAAAAAACTTCCGTTTTTTTCATTAGTTAATTACTACCACCTCTGTTCTTCACAACAAATACTACCACAATTTAAATTTATTAATTAAATATTCTTAGTAGGCCTAATGCTTTAATTAAATTAACTAAAAGTAAGTTTTAAGTTTATACATTATATATATACTGTATGCTAATCGGACAATACAGTATAATATATATATATATATATATATAAAAATATATATATTTTAACCAAGTAATAATAATTAATATTCCCTAAACACTCAAACTTTTATATATTTTTTTAGTTTCTTAAAGAATTATTAAAACAAAAAATTTCCTAATGAAATTTACAATATATTATATATATATATATATATGAGAATAAATTTGAGTATATTTCAACAAAAAACTATATGAAATATCAAATATTTGGAATGATTTATGGAATGATAGTGTCTTTTAATGAAAAAATAAATTATAAACTTTCAATTATGAAGGTTAAAGGTGATAATCAAGAATAAAAACAAAGATGTCCATTACAATAATGTATTTGACCTAACATGATATTCATTATTTCTTAATAATATAAATACAAAAGAAAAAGATCAAAGTATCAAAAGAAGTACAAGTGTTATTATTATAATAATAAATAGATTCTAAAAAAAAAAATAACAAGAATCCCCCCCGAGTGATTTTATCAATTCCCTTATCACGGTCCCAACGGTGCCAGAACGCGTTTTTATCACAATTCTAAGTGTTTTATTTATTTATTTTCAACTAATTATATCTATTACAAGATCAACTGATATAAACGAGGGATTTCTATATTTTATATATACGTATATATGATAATTAATGATGACGTAAATATTAATTTCTAACAAGTAGCATTTTTTATTTCTAATTAAGAAAAGACAATAATTGTACTTTTGTATTATATAATTAAAACAGATGTATTCTCATGCTATGTATTTTTATTAATAATAGGAAAAGGGTAAACTGTTGAAAATGCAAGTGAACTGGTTTCATGCTATAAATGTTGAGTTGAGGTGCATTGAGATTTTCAGCGAGATTTCCGTCTCATCATCATTACACTGTATGTAGAAAGACCTAGTCCGAAGAGTGCGACTACAACAGCAGCTGAGTTGCTGCGGTCCAGGTCCTTAAAGGACGGCTTGACGGCGTATTGGCCCACCTGCAACAGAGCAAACAAAAATATTAATCATAAAAGTCCATAATTTCTAAATAACTAACGAAACCGCGCTCTGATGGATATATCCTCAATATTATTGCCTTCGACGCATTGTTTTGATACTAAAGTCAAAGAATTAATTATTTTACCCCCCCCCCCCCCCCCTTTATATATACTAAGTTTCCTGGTTTCACACATATAAGCACACTTTACTATATATCTTGTACTTCATAGGAGAGATAAGAGAAATAGTTGTCTTGGTAACAAAATATAAATATTTACCCATGTTTCCAAGTTTTACATCTTGAATTCTAATATATCAGCGGAAACTAAATATATGTCGACACAAAAAAATCTGATGTATCAAAACGTTTTGCTCAATGCCAACGCACACAAATTAGGCAAAATGTTTTGCCATTGAGCTTTTTTGCCTAATCGGTGTGCGTTGGCATTTTTTTTTGCTCAATGGCAGAACATTTTGTCCAATGCCAACGCACACCGATTGAGCAAAAAAGCTCAATGGTAAAACATTTTGTTCCATGATGTCGAATCATGTCCAATTGTGTTTTGTCTCCACGGTGTGAGTTGACCCATAGAAAAACATTGAAAAAACAGTTTTAAGCAAAAATGTTTTGTTCGAAAACCGTTTTTGCTCAATTGGTGTGCGTTCAGCCTAAGAGAAAAGTTGTGTGCCTGTGCACACTCGCCTGTTTTTATAAAAAAAAAATATACAGGTGCACAAATTTGTGCCTCAACAACAATGACAACTTTGTGCCTAATTAGTTTATAAGCCTACAGGCCTGAGGATGGACGAATAAAATTTTGTCTCTTCTTTTCGGCATTTGGCATCCAAAGGCTCTATTTATTTGCTGCACCCGTTCTTTTGCTCTCTTCCATTCCATAACATCAACAGCAACTTTTCATTTTTCATTGATCAAAAAGAGCGTGAAACTTAGTTGCGCACCTAATATATATAACTCTAGCAATAATAAATAAGATATTTATTTTATTCTAATTTTTAAATGTATTATTAAAAAAAAGATTCGTTCCGTGGTGAAATGGTTATGTTCGATGCTCATTCACTTTACTATAATATAAAAGCAACAAGATGAACGAACATTTTGGCGAATCGCCGGAAATTTGTTTACCAACCGCAGATGTAATAAATTCTACCGTTTATTTCGAGGAGATAGATTAAAATGAATCAATTCGTCTGGTAACATGTTCAATGAACTCAAAGATTAATTTAACAAAAGATCGTTTGAATTCTTTTTTTTTACTGTTTGCCTAAAAAATGTATTTTAGAATAAAAACAAGAATATAGAAATATTGAGAGTAAATAATAAATAATATCAATCGTCTAATTAGCTGATATGAGTTTGTTTAGTGACGCATAACTACAAACCCAGTCATAGCCATCTAAATTCTTCAATTCTATGTCCGAACCAGTGACGGACCAGGATTTGCTCTTGCAGAAGGGGGGGAGTGTTCGATTATGGAAAAAAATATTCGATATATCGATTAACCGATTATTTTCCCATAATTGATTAAATCCATTTCATTCGACCTTTTTTTTAATAATCGAATATTTTTTAAGAAAATAATCGATTAATCGATTATTTTGCACAGCTCTAGCTATGATTTATTAAGAGATTCTTCTTTTTGACATAAAATAAAATTATTAATTGATTGAAGGAATCAGGATGTCACAGCCACTCTTGTTGAAAGGGAGTGTATATATATATATATATATATATATATATATAAATTAAATCATTATTTTAATTCGGAAACCTTCATGTACATTGGTTGGCCAAAACTTTGAAAATAAAAATTGATTAAATTAAAATAATGATTTAATTTATATATAGGGGGGGGGGGGGGATTGGGACACGACATTGAATTCAATTTTAGCCTACTAAATAAAGTTAGATTGTACTTTTTACCATTAGGTGTATTAAGAACCCATTTTATTATAGAAAAATTTTAACATCAACTCCCATACTAGTTAAGTTCTACACATATTTGCTTGTAAAAAAATCGAAATCTTTGAGGTCGATTATTTTCCATATAATTTGAATTAAGAAAGTTGAAATATTAGAGAAAGGATTTTTATTCTTACTATTCTACATAGATGTAATTATTTATTTTAGCTATTTTATAGCCTCATTTTGTTTATAAACAGATTGAGAATTGGAATCTAGCAGCAATGTGACACTAATAAATAAGAAATTATATATAATATTTAAGATATTATATTGTGCAGACAACTTACCCCGGGACTTACTAATACCCCCCCCCAAAAAAAAAAAAAAATTATTTATTATTTTTTTTTCTTTTTTAAGTGAATCGTTTATTTCAGAAACACCTAAGACAATATTTCAAATCATTATTTTTGGGATACAATTATACAACACTAAGAGAAAAAAAATTTTTTTTATATATCTACCAGCATCAGGGCAGGGGGCCCCAAAGCCTCTCTAAAACAAAAAATACTATTTTTTCCCTAATGATTTTTTTTTTTAAATAAATATTTTTATTAACTCTCATAAATTCTAAAATTAACAAAAAACTTATAAATAATTGAAAATCTAATATTCGAATTTTGTATTAAAATTATTTTTATTTCAAAAAAAATTTTTTTTATTTTTTTTATTTATAATTATATATATCTAAAAAAATTTCTCCACTTTAAGTTTATTGGAGAAGGGGGGGGGCAAAAACTTTTGCCCCCCCCCAACAGAAATCCTGGCTACCTACTGATATCTACGTAACAAAATTGTTTAAAATAATAAAACATATTATTTCACTTTAGATAAAATTAGACAACAATGAAAAGAAAAGGGGCGATAGGTGTTAGTAGCTCCAGAAAGGGGGATGGGCAAAAAAGGTTGGGAACATGTGTTAGATTGCACCTTTATTCACCAAATTATTTTTTAGAACAAAACAAATTGTTTTTGTCACACGCCTCTTCACTGTCCAAATCTACCTCACCCAAGAGCATGCAATTGGATTTTAAATCAAAACAACTGGGAAACCGCCAAGGTTACGGTCAACCCCCAACACTTTTCCCCCCCCCCTATATATACACTCCCTTTCAACAAGACAAATGTCACATCCTGATTCTTTCAATCAATTAGAAGAATCCTCAGATAAAATAAAATCCTTCGGAGAGGGGTTTATTATTTTTATTAAAATTTAAATATAGTAAATGAAACACAAGTTTAAAACCTCAACAGCAACTTCTTAATAATATCCAAAACAAAAGCAAACATTTTTTAAAATGAAAAGACCTTAACAACATGTCCTAGAGACTATTTTTTTCTCTCTTCTAGTCCCTGCATGTTGATCCAAATTAATAGCTTCCAAATATTTGCAGGTCAAGGGCCTTATAATATTATCCATATTTAAAAATTTATTGTCAGTGCCACAAAATCATAAAAAAAGTCATTTTGGAAATAAATTTCAAATTAATCTTTAATTTAAAATGAGAAATTTTGTTTATAAAAAACCAAACTCGATTCATAGTATTTTTAGTAATCAGGGTAAAGTTTAAATCGAATTTTTTTTTTATTAATTAATTTAAGATAAATGTAAATTCTAAGACTAGAGATAAATAATTTTATCAAATGATAAACATAAACTTTGAACATCAAAATTAAAAGATTTATAAGATACCAAATGATAAGAAGTGAGACTTATTTAATAGTAGGGGAGTGTCTTGTCTGTTAAATGAAATAAGATATGTTACATTGTCTCACCTAATAAATAATGTATGCAGTTATGTCAAATAAACTTAAACGATATATATATATATATATATTAACATATATATAGAGAAAGTAAAATGTATATTCAAATATTTCAATAGACCTATAGTGTGAGTATAAAATTAGATAATATGAAATTTAATTGATATTCATGTTTTTTTTCTTTAATTATGTTTATAAATAGTGGCATTTAGCCAGAAGGACTTCTTCAAAGGAAACTAAAGGAAAATTAAATCTTGCACATGAAAGTTGAAAAAAATATCCGCCTTAAGACACAACTAAAAAGGAACTAGGCCTAATTCTATATAAGGGTTGCATAACTTCAGGACAAAAGGGCTGTCAATGAAAGTCGTCAATAAACAGGTCAAAAATCTCTGCTCCCGAGTTCAGATAATAAATCATCGATTTTGGGTGATAATGTTCAATTATTCTTAATTAACATATCCTGTCAAAAGACAAATTTTAATCAACAAATTATAAATTAAGTCAATATAATTGAAAGAGATCATCATCAATTGAAATCTAACTCGTTTGTCATAATATTCATTATAAGGGGAATTAATTACCAAGGTCAATTCTTTAACAAGTAGACATCTCTATTTCTCTATCTCTCTCTCTCGTTTAGTTGACTCAACCTTTATCAAGTCTTAAATTTTTTCTCGTATTCTATAAATAGAATATATGAAAATAACTCTTATCTTATTACCTTTGCATAATAAGTCGCCAGACGACTTTTTTGCGTGGTTTATTTATAAAAGTCTATAATTTCCTAATTTGCGCGTTATGTTTCGCTTTTTTGAAAAAAATATTAGTTTGTAATGCCTCTTGTTTGTATATCAATAAAGAAAACAAGAGTAGTGTGCTTCAATTTCAAGGGCAAAATGAGAACATACATTTTAAAGAGTATCTAAAAAATAATTGATCAAAATCGTTATAGAAAATCGAAAAAAAAATTGAAAAAGTACAACAGTAAAGTACTAGTACTTTTTAGCTGATTTTGTTCAAAAGCTTCCTGTTAAGTTCCAAGGGGGTACCGAAGTTAATTATAAAATTTCAAACTCGTAGCTCAATTCCTTCATGTTTTAAATTGAACATAGACACACTATTTTGCGGGACCCACTTCAGGGACCTCAAAACATGTATTTCCCTCAAAATGTCGACATCGAATTTTTGGTATGAATCCAATACGGGTATTTTTTTCTCTATATATATAATTATATTAACACACGCACACGTACGAGAATAATCTATATAAAAGATATAATAGATATAAATCATATACAGTAAGGACTATAATAAGTCCCACCCATGCGTTTTCAACTTGTGATAATCGCATTGTTTTTATAAAGGAAAATGAAAATCTTTGTTGGAAATTTTTTACAGGTTAATCGGAACCATGAAAGTTTCCATTTTAAAACATTTATTCATTTTTTTTTAAACAATGAAATACAATAATAAAATTACAGAAAACGCATGGACTGGCACCACATAAATAGCTGACTCTACACCATATACTTGATACTCATATAATATTCTATCTATATATATAATTCTATTAACACATACATAAGTACAGAAGAATTATATATATAAAAATACCCGTATTGGATTCATATCCAAAATTTGATGTCGAGATTTTGATTTTTCCCTCACTGTACTTTGACGTTGGTAAAATTCTCAAGTTTAGGAACCGCGTAAATATGAGTTTGGAAAATATTCAAGATTTCCATCAAAATATGTCCTGAATGAAAATAATTTAATTTAGCATTTTTTGTCGAATTCGGAATATCTAGCTAGTGTAAAGTATTATATAATTGAAATATAAGTGGTCCTTTGGATGAAACTTCTCTATTTTCTTTTCTTTAGTCTTATAGCTTTGGGATTTCTGGATAAATGGACCTCTTTGCCACTTTTGCTGGTCAGATCCATTGCCCTTATTCACTCTCTAGGGGTTAGCTGCCACTGAGCGTTCTCGCTTTAGTCGATTCATATTAAGGGTGATCTTCCGCGTGAACGTTTTCACTTCTGAGATGTTGTTCTATCCATTTAATTTACAATGTATTTTATAGTCGAATTTTGTCTGAAATGACATCCCTCCGTTTTGAATTTAATATTCATTTAAGATAAAGATGTTAGTTATTCAGATAGTCCGAGGTAATATATTACAACCTAAATGGCATTGATGTATTCGGGGTCAAGGTTTCGGCGCCGTATGTAAAAATCGAGACAAACACGGCCTTGGCTAATATATTCTTGGCGTTGTTGGGAGATTTGTCTCTCGCTCCAAATTCTATTAAGATAAGACTGCGGATGTTCGGATCACAGGCAGTCCGATGATTTTATTTAAGCCATTTGGATACCAAATGGTTATCGTATAAAGTCTTATATGGCCTAAGTTGCCGAAAAGACTGAGTGTGAATGGAAAAAAAGTGAGTGTTAAAAAAAAAAGACTGCGGATTTGGATGCATTTGCCTTGGTTGCTACATCCACTGGTGTAATTGAAATACAACCATTTTTCTCAGTTCCTAAGGGGAGGGTCCAGAAAAATGTTACGGCGCGTTACAGGAGGGAGGGTCAAAAATCTTCAAAAATTGCGTTACGTAATACTTGTAAGCTCCCTAAGATAAAGTAAAAACTATTATATTTGTTTTCGGTTTAACTGTGGTTTATTTGTAAAGATTTCGGCCACTCATTCTTTGGTCTTCTTCCGGCACAATTCACTAAGATTACAAAGGTTCTTACATCTGTGACAATCTAATTTGAATTACTAATACAAATGAGATTGTCACAGATGTAACAACCTTTGTAATCTTACTGAATTGTACCTGAATAATACCACAGAATAAGTAGCTGAAACGTTGTAATCGGTAAACGAAATTCTTTTATTAATGATAACAACTGTGAAAGCCTAAACTCCAAAACTATTATAATATAAAGTGGGTTTTAGTGATATTGATGAATAAATGTGAACTGGGTTTCTCCCTGATGCTAGAAATAGATGTGTTTACAATTACCCCAGAAACTTGCCTCCTGTTTTTCTTTAAAATAAAGAAGAATTTCAAATGTTGACAAAGTTTTGCCAATATAGCAAGAGAAAATAGAATTATCTCTTTTACAATAAAAAAAAAAGTTTTTAGTGGTTAAAGGAGTGTCAAAGGAAACAAAAACGGACGACATCGTATTATGTAGAAAATTTTACATGATGAGATTATAACTTATGTAAAAGGAAAAGTTTTTAATCTCTTATTAATAAAGGATCTCTTGTCAATTAATGCCAAAAACTCTTAATTAAATTTTGCTTTATTTATATAAATTGGATTTTAAAATAGAAAGTTAAGATATAAACAGTTGACTGTTCCTCTTGGGAGAAAACAAAGTTGAATTAAAAATAGTTAACATCTCTCGGCTTGCAGCCAATAAATTTAGAGAAAAATATGTTTTGAAAAATAATAGCCTTTCTATATGATATAAATTAAAATCTTTTGAAATTATTTTTGTTTAATTAAAATTAAAACTTTAATTTATATAATAATATGAAAAAAATCCCATCTCTGGGATACGAACCCGCGACCCTTGGTATACACAACAAAGCCCGCGGGCTTGAAGAAATTTATTACAATAAAGTAAATTTTATAAAAAAACAGATAAATCAATTTGCGAAACGTTTTAATTTTTAAATCTATTCAGGTTCTTTGAAGGGCGGGCCTGAACGGAGAGTGGGTGTAATTAAGCAAGGACAAACACTTCTGAACCTCGAATAGGTGACCTCCTAAAAATATTAATCCTGAAAATCAGCAATCGAAATATTTTAATTTGAAGAAATAATTAAGCATAGATGGAAATCAAAATTATATTTTTACCATACGAACCAAACATGATTAAAATGCGGAAGGATAAAGAAATGGTCTAATAAAAATTTATTTGGACCATCCATGAATATAAATATAAGAAGATATACTTGGATTTAATCCTTGGCGGAATAACGGTCAAGAACATGAACCATACAATAAAATAAATAAGAGGAATAAACAAAATATTTATGTATATTTAGAAAAGTTAAATTTATATCAATAGCCATGACCAATTTTTCAAAGTACTAAATAAAGTAAATAGAAATGAGAAAAAACCTGTTTGGGTATTCGTTCAGAAGGAGAGAGAGAGTGTGTGTATGTGTGTAAATAAATAATTATCAGTATTTTCTAAATCGAATGTCGCGACATACGATAATCATATTAAAAAATAAAAAAATTATCTTTGCAAATGTTTATAAAAATTTTTTTTGTTGTTGGTATACAACAAGTGATAATATAGTATTAAAGAATCAGATCGTTTTATGAATTTCAAGTAAGAGAAAGCGATTATAACTATTTGTTAGTTAAGAATAACTTTTACTTTCTCTTACCTATATATATAGCGAGAAAGTATTGCGAACATCTCAAAAATTCGATCTACATGTTTTGAGGTCCCCTGAGTCCAAAAAAGTGGGTCCAGCAAATTGATCTGTCTGTGTGTAACGATTGTAAGCATGAAGGAAATGAGCTTCTGGATTGAAATCTTATATTTAAGTTAGCTAACAAAAAATAAGTTTTTGAACAAAATCGGCCAAAAAGTTCTAGTTCTTTATAATATTAAAGTTGTGAGCTTTTAGCAGTTAACCATTACAATTTCAAGAATCACCTATCAGCTGCTCCTGTGCGCGAGTGACTATTTTTTGAGTGATCTCGTTGAAAATAAAAAGCCAAATCTCTGATCTTGAGCGCAGGAACGAAATGATTTTGTATGAAGCAAATAAATTTTATTATTGATAAATCCTGATTCAATCATATGTGCTCTTTGTAACAACTGAACTTTGCAATAAACTGAAAAGGGTCAAATAAATTCAGGCCGAAACGTCTTTTTCTGGGAGTTTTATTGAAACTCGAGCATTCCAATTTGGCTGATATCTCCATTCATAATCACATCACAGCCACAACGCAATAAAAAGTCATTTTCCAACTTTGTTTGATCATTTTCTAGCATATACAATCCCTTTTAGGCTTCTACAAAAATTTCATCAGAAATTAATGCTTATTTTACGTTTTAAAACATTTTCGGATCATCATTTGGGGAGGATGGGCGGCCCATGCCCCTCCCCACCCCAGACAAATTACTTGGCTATGCCCATGGTCATAGAGGACAAAGTGGTTTCAAATATCCAGACGGCCCAAGGAGATCGCGACCTTCTAGTACCCACCTACCCCGTTAAGTTATTTTACTTCCTGTCTCTAATTCTTCCTGAATATTTATTTCTAACTTCCATATGGGCCTTTCACGCAATCTAAAAATATAGAAAAGCGGCTGGTTTTTTCTCACCAAAGATGCAAAACGAAATATATATTTAAGATTTTTATTAAATTTAAAGACCTGACTGAGATTGTGATAAACCCCATCAAGGGAGTGAAATAAATCATGAAAATATGAAAAAACTATGTGAGAATATGAAAAAACTAAATAACACAAAATAGAGAATTATATTTATGTTATTTAAATAACTGGTACAAATTAATTGACACTTAGTAAGGTCGATAATTACGAGTGTAAATTACCAGTCTTTAAATAGTAACAATTAAAATGCTTCTTCTAAGTGAATTTTAATATTTATAACTCATAGTCTATTAAAAACAAGTTGTTTTGAAATTTGTAAGAGATGAGTTTGAACTCATGATTTGGACTTGTAAGATAATTATATCAAATATTAAAACATTATCTATAGTTCAAAGGAAGCTAATTAATAGAGAGCAAGTCTAAAAAAACTCCAATCCGGAACTTACTCAACTTTAATAGAAAATATGCTCAAAATTTCTTCCAGGTTTCATATATAATCAAAACACATTCTGATAATGTTATTATTATAAAGTAACTAATTCATGTAATTTTGTTGGTGAAAAATTCGGTTTGACCTCCGAAACGTTCATAGGGGGGATGCGCCAATGTAATCAAGACTCCTCTCAAAATAGAACGACTTCTCATGTGATTCGGCAATAGATTTGTTTTGTTATATAATATTCTTTAAATAAGTTAATAACTAAATAGGTAAAATGTGATTTAAAAAAACTTTAAAATAGTTTGTATTTTTACCTGAGGGTATGATAGCCTAAGTGCGTAGCTACTGGCTCGAGTCAAATACATTGCAATTAAAAAAAGGTCTCGAACTGTAAAAAAAAGAGAAAAAAGAATATCAATTCAGATGAACTCAAAAAAAAAGTATAGACATTTTTTAATCATATGTAAGACTGAGTTAGATATTGCTCGATATTATCGCACATCCGCATTTTTTTTTTCTCATTCACACTGACTCTCACACATTCACACAGTCTTTTCGGCAACTCAGGCCATATAAGGATGTCGATAACCGTTGATTAATTATATATATATATATATTTGCCCCGGTTCAAGCATTCTGGTCATTTGGTATCCAAAGACCTTCTTCAAAACATGTTTGGTAAGGAACATAGTACACCAGTGGTTTTCTCATGTGATTATTTTATTGTTTTTTTTTTATAAAAGAAAATTGAAATCTTTATTATATTCTTAGTTTAAATAACATAAGTTAGCAATCAAAATTTTCAATTTTCTTTTTTTTTAATAATGAAATAATCACATATGAAAACGCATGGGTATGCTTTAACTTTCACAAAAATTTTCATGCCGATCCCTAATAAAACATTTTCTCAACTATTTGAGATAGGGGACATTTATTCAAAATTTTTTGCAAATTATTTATTCAAAAACTGCAAAATACAAAATCTAGTGGACTAAATTGATACTTACAAAAAAATCTTGATTAAAAAAAAAAGTTGATTAAAATTTTGATTTGTTAAATTATATTCATTTTGAAAAATTTTGAGGTTAAATCTAAATAAAAAAAGGAATATGAAAAAAAATTACAATCAAAGAATATAACAATTAGGAAAATGGACAAAAAAAAAATATATAAAAATAGATTTGAAATATTAAATTTAAGGATATCATATGCAGAAGCTTGATTGTTTTATTATTATTATATATAGAGTAATAAGTGAAAAAAAAAAATTATTAATCGTTAGTAATTTGGACAATTTGGAGGTTATTAGTATAACAAAAGTAAAATATTAAAAACTTAAATTAAATGATTTTATAAAGTTGAAACTTACATAGATGTGTACCGGCGAGATGACCGGTTGAGAATGTGCTGCTAGGGAAATCAAATTATTTAAATTGATAATGTTTTCCGTATATTTTACGTAATTGCAAATAATGAACTTTCGACCACAAAGAATAGAAAAGAAGAAAGAAGGTCATCTAAGATGGCAGCACAAATCAGATATTTCTAATGGCACAATAATTTAAATTTTTTGATTTTTGAGGAAATTATGATATTAATGATATTTCATTTATATATAAATTAATTTCTAGAAAATTCTTAATGGACCATGACTGGGGTCAAATTTTTTTAGTTTAAAAAATTAAAATTAATACCACAGAGTATATATATAAACAGAGAGCGTACTCAATGTTAATTTCTGGTTTTTGTCCGCCATCAGGGTGGCACAATCAGAACGCAGGGAATTTGCGCAAAATTCAAACCAAATTTTAGCCGCTAAATTTAAAATTTGGTATTCCGTGTAAATATATATGAATATTATTTTACTGTTAATAAGTAATTTTTTTTAAATATAGAAAGAATATGGGTATTTTTTATAACATAAACATCAGATATTTTGGAAAGATAAACTATTTATTTAAAAAAATACAGATAAATATATTTTATACCTTTTGGGGTACAGAATACAAACAAGAAATAAAAAAATTTATAATATGTAAAAATGAACAAAAATACACAATAGATAAATAAATAAAGTTAAATTGTCATTTGTTATAGATTTGTGACGATCTGAAAAAGAATAAAAATTAGTAACGTTAGTTGCTGGTAAATTAGGCGAGTTGTCCAGTTGATAGTTTTGTCGACGAATAACATCTGAATCCTCTGAAAAAGAAAAATCTTCTAAGGAATTTGATGTATCATTTAATGGATGATCTTTTCTCCATTTCTATAATAAATTTTGAAGAATATTTGGTGTTCTCAAACTATTGTCAAAAATATTGACAATTGTTTGATTTTCACTAATATTTGTCATAGTTTTACTAGAAAAATTACTTATCTTATTTGATGTTTCCATTTGTTGTGAAAGATCTCACAGGTGACTGTTATTTTTAGGAATACTGTGCTCAAATCGAATGATCTTTAGGTTATCAATTTCATTAGTTTGTCATAATTATTGCAATTTTTTGCTAAACATTTTCTTTTTCCTAAAAATATAAATGGAAATGTAGTTAATAAACATATAAATATAATTAAAAACATTTTTAAGTATATAATGAAATCCAATACTTATCTCTTGAATGACAATTTTAACGTATTTGACAATATTTGAATATAATATATATAGAAATCACATGATCATTTCATCGGTTGACTACCCTGCTCTCTAGCGGATAAAAGTGTCAAACTATCATTGGGGTGGCAATCGTGACGTCACACAATTTCAAATTCTCCCATTGGAGTGCACCCCCCTGATTAATACATTTTAATTTTATATTCTTTGATGAATATAGATGGCAGCACTTATCAACTCTAATCGATAAAATCTTTGTCTCAGAATATAATAATCTTTGCTCTGTGCTGCTATTTGACATTTTTATCTTTATCCAGTTTTCGAATGGATCCATTTCATTTGTTTTATAAATAAATAATTGACACAAAATCTGGTTAAATAAAGTAAGTAAAAATACTATACATTAAAATAGTGAATTATTTTTATAATTTTTTTTTTTTTTTAGACTGCTTAAAAATGTCTCAAGAAAATTCCAATCAAGAATCAGTTTCGTCAAGTAAATTAGGTATTTTTTTTTCAATTAACTGCCTTATTTCTTTTGTTGTTGTTTTAGAAGGCATAGATGGCCAATATTGACTCATTTTTACTTTCTCTTATTTATATTTAATGATAAATTGAGGAGTCAGTCAATATAGGAGCCCTTTTAATAAAAACAATGTAGAGACTAATGAAATGTCATCATCAGTCACTTCAGAAAAGTAATGTGCATTGTTACATAAGATTAAAATCAATAAATATAATATTCAATTCCTACAGTATAAAACTCAAATCCCCCAAAAACCCCCCCCCCAAAAACACTGCATCAAAATTATCTATATTATTGAGAGTTTTTATTAAACATAGGTTCCTACATTGGCTGACCATTTATCACCGAATTCTCCAGGCACTAGTTTTATTTTATTTTTAGATGAAATCGTATATTTTTTATGATGTAAAGAAATGTATTAAATTTCAATAAAAGGATAAAGTGCAAAAATAGATGATACCAAAAAGTCATTAAAAAACATTTAATATGACTTAATGACTTTAGATAATAAATTCATTCATTTGGAAAAGTTTTCCAAGATAGCCTTAATTATATTCTTCTCCTAAAGAAAGAAGAACTTAATTAATACATCTTTGATTATATATGTATAAATACTTGAAAAATAGAAAAAATTATATTGAAATTTGAGTAAAATTTTACATGAGGAATAACGCTATTATAAACCATTGCGAATAAAATAAAAATTAAAAGATTTGGATTTTATAGCTTATTACTTCATTTATTAGGCTCCCCTCTAGGCTGACGTTTCAGTCTTGGTTAAGACTCAGAGCTTGAGGACAGTGGCGTCATTTGGAGAGGGCAGGGGGGCATTTGCCCCCCCCAAGGGCTCTGATTTTTATAAAATTTTATATTATTTTAAATAAAATACTCCAAAATACATCTACGAGTATACAAACTGTACAAAATTAAACTATTAATTAAATTAAATATGTTTTGGCAAATTTGAGTAGGCTACCCATTTGTAAGTAAATTTTAAGAAAAAAAATGTTTGCCCCTCCAAGAAAAGAATTTGTCCCCCCCACCCCCAAGAAAAGTTGAAATGACGCCACTGCTTGAGGGCTGTCAATATATATATATATACAAATTGACAGTCCGTAAGCTGTTAGGATAGTCTTAACCAAGACCGAAACGTCAGCATAAAGGGCCTAATAAATGCTGCCATTCTTTTCTTTACACAATAAAATAAAAATGTTATTCAAGATACCTTTGTAGATTAATTATCATATTAAAACATTCACTGTATTATTAATACTTTTTTCCAGACCCTGATTCTTCTAAAGGAAATCAATCACATGATGATGAAGATTTGGAACAACTTCGTCAATATTTAGATAAAATCACAGTGAGTGAGAGTCAAAATGAAACTGATGGAAATAAAAAGCCCTCTTCTGATGTTAATAAAAAAAATCAATTTTCTCTCGAAGATCTCCAACGCCACCGCCTCCAGTAAGAGAATTCATTTTATTAATTTTAGATTATAAAGTAATTGTAAGTTAAAAGAGAAACATGCTTTCTCCCTATTACAGTATATACAGTACATATATAGAGGCATAGGCGTAGACATGGGGGGGGGGGATTTGGGGGTTCAAACCCCTCCATTGGACCACTAGCGTAACGTTTTTTAGCTGGGCCCCCCCTCAAATTTTATTTCGGGCCCCATTATTAGACCATACAAAAAATATTTTTAAAATATCTTATATCCCTGAACCCTGAGGGCCCCGGGCCCTCTCAAAGAGAAATTTTCATTATTTTTTTCCGTTAATATCGGAGCTCTGAGGGCCCCGGGGCCTCTCGAAGATAAATTCTCATTAAATTTTTTACCGTTTTTACCTGAGCTTTGAGGGCCTGGGCCCTCTCAAAGAGAAATTTTCATTATTTTTTTTATCTAAATTTTTCCGTTTTTATAGGAGCTACAGTTTTTTAACCCGGCCCGGCCCGAGGGCCCCCCAAGGTCCGGGGCCTCCCCGCATCGCGGGGTCTGCGGGGGCGTACGTTACGCCACTGCATTGGACCCAAGCCATGACTAGATATTTAAGCTCTATAATACAAAAAATATAATAATTTTCTCTAGCTTAAAAAAAAAAATTAAATAAAACTCAAAAAATTCAAGAATATTCAGAATTTTTTCATCGAAAAGAATTGATTTTTGTTTTACTTTTTAAAAAATTAAAGCCGCTTAAAATTGATTAAATCTCTCAAATGAAAAATAATAAAAATTATTATATAAATAAATTTATTATTTTTTTTTTGCTAAAAGTGAACTGCGTTGGAACTCTGATCAAGAGAAACAGACTCTTCTGTATTATAGTTGTAGGATGATGGTGAGTGTTGTTGTGATTGAATTGTATTGTTGGAATAATAAACATACCAGTTTTTGAGACTCATCTCTCCCGTGTTATCTTTTATTTGGCGACGAGTTGAATGAAAAATTGCGGCATTTAATTAAGAAAGGGCGGGCCCGAGCCCTCGAGGGGGGTCCAGGGGGTGGAGTGGCCAGTTATATATTTCATTAGGCGCCTTATACTGCCCTATTAGTCGGGGGGGGGGGAGGAGAAATCATTCTGAACCCCCCCCATCAAAAATTTCTGGCTACGCCTATGTATAGATGTATGAGAAAGTAAAAATAATTTTATCCACCCTCGAGCCTTGATGTAGTGGTTGGCCATTTGTACCAAGGGTCGCGGGTTCGCATTCCGTGGTAGGCGACAAAATTTATTTCCAATCAATTGAAATAAATAGGCACGGGGTCTAAATAGCCATACTGTAGATGCCGAAAAAAACCTTAAACAAATTTAAAAAAAACTTTTGTTTAATTTTTTCGAACTCTCTTTCCTTGTCCAAATGGTACTGTATATTAAATATGTAGGAAGAAAATATTATTGTTATTCTATTTTTTATCTTTCATTTTTTTATAGGTTCTAGAAGACGCGACTTTTGAGGGATTTATAAATTATTTAAATGAAAATAGTTGCAAAAACATAATTACGATGGCAGGAGCTGGAATATCAACTTGTAAGTTCTCTTTTTACTAGTATACAGTGGCGTATTCAGGGGGGGGCCCAGAGGGGCCGAGCCCCCCCCCCCCAAAGCCTTCTCCAAAACAAAAAAATACCTAATGTTTTCCCTAATGATATTTTTTTTTTTAAATAAATATTTTATTAACTCTCATAAATTCTAAAATCTAACAAAAAACTTATAAATAATTGAAAAAATCTCTAATATTTAAGAATTTTGTATTAAAATTTTTTTTTATTTTAAGAAAAAAAAAAATTTTTTTATTTGTTTTTTATTTATAATTATTATATTATCTAAAAAAAATTTCTCCACTTTAAGTTTCTTGGTGAAGGGGGGGAGGGGGTTCATAAAACTTTTGGGCCCCCCCCCCAAGCAGAAATCCTGGCTACGCTACTGCTAGTATATAAAGGATAATCGAAAATCTTACCTAACTTTCCAAAATATTTATATATTAGTATTTAAAGATTTTTAAGGTAAAAAATCTGGTGTGACTGGCGCACAGCACACAACTTTCTCTTACCTTCGGTAATCGAAAGTTGTGTACTGTGCTTGTCACACCAGATTTTTTGTGTCGACATGTATTTAGTTTCCGACAGTACAATATATTCGATTTTCAAGATGTACAATTTATAAGTATAGCGAAATATTTATATTTTGTTACCATGGCAACCATTTCTCCTATCTTTTCTATGGAGTACATGAGTAAAGTGGTCTTCAGAAGATTTCAATGACAAAATAAGAATATACATTTTATTGAAAATCTAAAAAATAATTGATTTTTGAATTTAAAAAAAAATCGTTGGAGCAAATTTAGAGAAAATCGAAAAAAACTGAAAAAGTGCATCAGTAAAGTACTAGTACTCTTTGGTCGATTTTGTTCAAAAGCTTCGTGTCACGTCCCATGGGGGTGCCTAACTTAAATATAAAATTTCAACCTCCTAGCTCTTTCCGTTCTTGAGATATTTTGTTCACAGACACACACACACACAGACACACAGACAGACCATGTCGCAAAAACTATTTTTTGGATTCAGGGGACCTCAAAACGTGAAGATCCATCAAAATCTCGACATCGAATTTTTGACATGAAACCAATACTTTCTCTCTCTATATATATTAACATATATATAGAGGTAAGAGAAAGTAAAATACTATCAGTTTTGCCCCAACACGTCTAGTTTTAGAGCTATAGAGAAAATTAACGTTTTCTCGCTCTAAAGCGGTTCTAATTTTGAATTACCTAGATTTTTACTTTCTCGTTTAGAATATAAAGAGAAAGTATTGTAATTTTAAGACGTTTTTGTACCCCTTAAAAATGTGCAGATAGATGAATTATATTGAAATATAAAGTTTAGAATCAATCGGAGCTGATTTAGAGGTGCAAAATAGGGCTAAAAGTTTAGAAAAATTGAACTTTTCAGTTGTTTTTTTTATTTTTTTATTTTGGACACCCCTAATACAATTTTTTCCATCCCTGAATGCAAAAATAAAACAGAGGAATTATTCAAGCCGATAAACTTTTTCGCGCATGCAGCCCTACCCAGCCACTATACACACATGCATTGTAAGACGTTGTCACGCCCTCGGGGCTTGGCGTAGTAGGTAGCGTGCCTACCTCCTATACCAAACGTCGCGGGTTCGGACCCAGGCAGTCCGATGATTTTATTTAAGCCATTTGGATACCAGATGGCTTAAATAGAAATGCCTGAACCCCAAATTGATATATTAATTACAACGGTTATCGTCAAAGTCTTATATGGCCTAAGTTGCCGAAAAGACTGTGTGAATGTGTGTGTGAATGTGAGTGTGAATGAAAAAAAAAAAAAAAAAAAAAAAAAAAGACGTTGTCACGTCAAAAATATTTTTACGATATTCTAGAATTCTTTAACTTTCCAAAAATCATTCATTCTTAAAAATCTGTCACCCTCGGGGCTTGGTGTAGAGGTTAGCGTGCTAACCTCGTATACCAAACGTCGTGGGTTCGGACCCCAGGCAGTCCGATGATTTTATTTAAGACAATTAGATACCAAATGGCTTAAGTAAGAATGCCTAGACCCCATATTTGTATATTAAATCAATAACGGTTATCGTAAATGTCTTATATGGCCTGAGTTGCCGAAAAGACAGTGTGAATGTGTGTGTGAGTGTGAGTGTGAATGAGAAAAAAGTGTGAATGTTAAAAAAAAAAAAAGCTGTTAAAAATTAACGAAATTATAAAAGAAGCAGTTATCTTAATAAGAGGGTAAAAATGAGAGATGCAGCTAAGGTTATTTCTTTATTCGATTAATTTACACAGCTGACGTTTTGTTCCGTGTTTAAACCATCCTCAGAGCTGGCGAAAAGTCATTATGAAAGTGTCATAATGTGTTTTATACATTGTAAAATAATGACTTTTCGCTAGCTCTGACGATGGTTCAAACACGGAACCGAAACGACAGCTGTGTGAATTAATCTAATAAAGAAATAACCTTAGCTGCATCTCTCATTTTTACCCTCTTATTATAATAAGATAATATCTCAGCTATAAATTGTTTATGTAAAGCAGTTATCAGTCTGGTGAAAAAAACATTTTGACTGCCTATCTTTTAGGCGCTTTGCTCTCTCCTACTCTAGAGATCTAATAGGAATAAACTTTTAACTAATTTCGATATATTTAACTATTTTATTCATAATTCCGCTAGTAATTAATAGACTTTCACAAATGAATGATTTTTGGAAAGCTTAAAAACTATAGAATATCGTAAAAATATGTTTTTTTCATTCAGGGATATCTAAAATTGTATTAGTTTAAAGTTAAAAAAAAAAAAAAAAACTGAACAAATTCAATTTTTCTCAACTTGTAGCCCTGTTTTGCACCTCTAAATCACCTCCGATTGGACTGAAACTTTATATTTCTATCTAACTTGTAAGTGCATATTTTTAAGGGATAACGCCTTAAAAACTAGGTAATTCAAAATTATTGATAGAACAGTTTAGAGCAGATTTTCTATTAAAATTTAATTTTCTCTAGCTTTAAAACTAGACGTGATGGGCCAAAACTGATGGCATTTTTGGAATCAGCCCTTCCCAAACACACAGACAGGTCTATTCTCGCCCTCGGGCTTGGTGTAGGGGTTAGCGTGCTAACCTCGTATACCAAACGTCTCGGGTTCGACCCCCAGGCAGTCCGATGATTTTATTTAAGCCATTTGGATACCAAATGGCTTAAATAAGAATGCCTGGACCCCAATAGATATATTTACAAATAACGAGTATCGTTTAAAGTCATAAATGGCCTAAGTTGCCGAAAAAACTGTGTGTGTGGATGTGTGAGAAAAAATTTAAAAAAAAATAGGAGATACTTAATTAGATTGTGCAATTACAATAAAAGATTTTGGCTTTATTTGTCTCTGTCAACATTTCGGGGACTCTACGCCATCCAGCTGATATCAACATGATCGTGGTGGTCTTTTTGATTGTCAAGATTATTTACAAAAAAAATTTAAGTTGTTCTGTGTAGAATAAAAAAAAAGTAGATGGAAGACCTAAAATGTATATACAGTGAGGGACAATATTAAGTCCCACCCATGCGTTTTCTACTTGTGATTATTTCATTGTTTTTTTTTAAATATTATATATTTTTTAATAGAAACTTTCAGACCTAGAAAATTTTCAATAAAGATTTTCATTTTCTTTTAAAAAAATCTGGTGTGACTGGCGCACAGCACACAACTTTCTCTTACCTTCGGTAATCGAAAGTTGTGAACTGTGCTTGTCACACCAGATTTTTTGTGTCGACATGTATTTAGTTTCCGACAGTAGGGTACAATTGAATTCAAGATGTAAAATTTATAAGTATGGGAAAATATTTATATTTTGTTACCATGGCAACCATTTCTCCTATCTTTTCTATGGAGTACAAGAGTAAAGTGGTCTTCAGAAGATTTCAATCACAAAATGAGAATATACATTTTAGAGAGAATCTAAAAAATAATTGATTTTTGAATTTTAAAAAAAATCGTTGGAGCAAATTTTGAGAAAATCGAAAAAAACTGAAAAAGTGAATCAGTAAAGTGCTAGTACTTTTTGGTCGATTTTGTTCAAAAGCTTCGTGTCACGTCCCATGGGGGTGCCTAACTTAAATATAAAATTTCAACCTCCTGGCTCTTTTCGTTCTTGAGATATTTTGTTCACAGACACACACACAGACACACAGACAGACACACACACAGACAGACCATGTCGCGAAAACCAGTTTTTTGGATTCAGGGGACCTCAAAACGTGAAGATCCATCAAAATCTCGACATCGAATTTTTGACATGAATCCAATACTTTCTCTCTATATATATATTACATATATACATAGGTAAGAGAAAGTAAAAACAATGAAATAATCACAAGTAGAAAACGCGTGGGTGGGACTTAACTTTGGCGTTCGATTGATATACTTGTTATATTCATCACCCGATTACAACTTTGACAGAGACAAGTACAGTGGTCTAAAGTCTTTAATAATAATTTCTAAATAAAGGGTGGCCCTCAGGCTTGGTGTAGTTGGTAGATGGCTGCGGCCAGAGGCCGGTTGGGATTGAGGTGTGTGTCTTCGAGCACGGAAGTACCTCGGATAAATAAACGGGGACCCCGATAGGAATTCAAATAATAATAATTATTATTTTGAAAAAATATTCGCCCCACCCTATATTAAGGGGAAAAAAAGGATTAAATGAAGGGCTTTGTATATTGTAAATGATAACAGATACAAATGTGGATATTTTTGTCACTCAGACTATCCTCAATTACAAGTGTTTTAGATAACGCTCTAAATGTTTAATAAATGCAAATTTTAACTGATATCTATTGAATATATATGAGTTTGATGATGTTTTGCCAGATAGGCTGTACTGGAAGATGTTTTCTCAGTAATTTAGGATTTTTTAAATATAAATATAGGGTAAATGGGAACCTCGGACAACAAGTAAGACCGATTAATGAACGGTGCCTATTTCTATAAGGCCGCATGCCAAAAGACTTTAAAATAACTAAATAGCTTATTTTTTATTTATTTTTTTTTTTTGTTTCAGCTGCTGGGATTCCCGACTTTCGTTCGCCTGTTTCTGGATTATATCATAATTTAAAAAAATACAATTTACCTGACCCGCATGCCGTTTTTGAAATTAGCTATTTTCGTAAAAACCCAAAACCATTTTTCACATTAGCCAAAGAATTGTACCCTGAAAATTTCAAACCCACAAAATGTCATTACTTCATAAAACTTCTTAACGAGAAAGGCTTATTATTGCGGCATTATACACAAAATATAGACACTCTAGAAAGAATTGCCGGACTTCCTGATGAGAAAATCGTAGAGGCTCATGGAACGTTTCATAATTCTCATTGTTTAGAATGTAGAGCTCATTATACTTTGGAATGGATGAGAGGTAAATCAAAAGAGGTTAAAAAACAATAGAAAGAGAAATCTCTAATTTTTTAAAATGTTTTTTTTTTAGACAAGATATTTTCTGATGAGATTCCATTATGTGAGAAATGCAATTATTATGTGAAGCCTGATATAGTATTCTTTGGAGAAGATCTTCCTGCGAATTTCTTCTATAACGCTGCTAGAGACTTTCCTATCTGTGATGCGCTCATTGTTCTTGGTTCCTCATTAGTTGTACAACCATTTGCTTCTCTTGTCGACAGAGTTAGTCAAACGTGTCCTCGTCTATTAATTAATTTAGAAAAAGCTGGCGAACGAGGTTTTTTTTCATGTCTTGAAATCAACGATGGATTTGAATTCGATTCTCCAAAGAAAAGGGATGTTTTTAGGAAGCAAACTTGTGATGAAGGAAGCCAAGCCCTGGCTGATGCTCTTGGTTTTGGGGTAAGCAAATCGACTAATTCTTTTTTATATCAAATACTTCCTTAAGGGGCTTCAGGAGGGCACGTCTTTAGTCCCAAACTACTGAGGCATTTAAAAATATTTTTTATGAGGTTTTTTTTTAATGAGTTAAATTCGTGAGCATTTTACTTAATAGAATGCTTAATTTAAAAAATATTTTTTTTTTAAATGCAAAAAACGTTCTATTATGAAAATTTTAATTTTTTTTTTTAATCTAAAAATGTAAAAATTCATTAATATCCAACCTATAATAATTAAATAAAATGGTGACAAAATCAAAAATAAATTTCATATTTATTTAAAAATGAACGGTCAAATAGTTCAGCAAAAGATGGCAGGCTAGTCTAACAGCCCGCATTATCAGATCATATATAAGTCTATATATAAATTTTTAGGCTGTTATTAATGATATATAATATTAATATATAATAATAATTTTTAAACTATTCATTATTAAATGATCAACGAAAATAAAACAAATACATGAGGTTAAATATACTCCTGCCATCTGTTGGCAAATTTTGGAAATAGTTAAGCTTTTTGGCTAACTTTTTAAGACCCCTAATGCCATCTTATCGGCAAAAACATGCAAACAGCTGCCCTTAAGCCTCTTAATAAGTATCATAAACAATAGAGTTGTGTGATCTGTATTGGTCCTTCCGATCCTGCAGTTAATCTGTAACAGCAGATTGCTTTTTTCATAACACCTCTTCTGATGAATATTTTCAATATGATATATTAAGTAATATATTTTTTGTTAAATTGAATACAAATTTTTATTCTTTTTCAGAGCGAACTTAAAGAATTGGTAAAAAAAGAACATGAAAGGCTCGATTTGAAAAAATCTAAAAGAACTAGTGAAACAAAAGAAAAAAGTAGTATATCAAGCAAAGGCCAAGAGGAAAATATTGAAAAAAGAAATTATAAAGCTTATTTTATTCAAATGACTTTCAAATATGTTATTAGGAAATTATAAAGTACTACATCTATCTATATATATGCTGGTAATATATACAATTATTTATTTATATATATAAATATAATATTAATATAAATTATTTTTATTTTATTTACTAACTTAAGTAAAAACTATGATTTTTACTCTATGAAGTTTTATTGTATTTATTTAAAAATAAAAAAAATGAAAAAATATTAATATATATATGTTTTTTTTTTTTTTTTTTTTTTTTTTTTTTTTTTTTTTTTTTTTGAAAAAAACTCTTGTCTATAAATATGTTATTTTTCTAACAATATAATTTGAATTTGACAAAATTTTCATTCTTGTGAAATTTCTAAATATCATAAAATTACCTTCCTTTTAGCAATTTCTCCGGACAGAAAAAATCAGTATAATATTTTGCGGATTGTATTTAAAATGGAATCAAGTGGATAGAAAAGAAAAAATTATTAAATTTGACCTCTATAAGATTTTTATTACGAGGTTAAGTCAAAAATTATCCTCAAAATAGCTGCGGTATAACTTTTCTTACATTTTTCATACTAAATTCGGTCCTAGTTTATTTTATTGTTGCTGTCCTGCTATGAAAGTTTGATCTTAATTTCTCCATTTTACTTCCTTTTGTTGCTGTTAAATCATTAGAAGTTTGTACAGGAGAGGAACATGATTCGGTTTTGTGGTCGGAAGGTGTATCAAGGGCCAAAATCCATCAAAGGATTTCGGCACAATACGGGAACAGTGTCTTGTCACAGTGGGGTGTTTACGAATTGATTGGATCACTGCTCTTTGGTGAAAACTTCTAATCGAGTGGCTATGATCTATCTGCAACAAAAGGCAGACAAATAGAGGAATTTGGATCAAACTTTCTTAGCAGGACCGCAACATCATAATAAAATAAACAAGGACAGAATTTAAATATAAACAATGTAAGAAAAGTTATAGCTAAATTGCGGATAATTTTTGACTTACCCTCGTATATGATTATCTCCCTTTAGAACTCCATCATATTTAGTATACTAGAGTTAAGTTACAAATTTTTAAGTTTGAAGAATAAATTTAGTAATTAAATGGTTCTTCGTCTAATAATGAATCAAGAATGTCCAAAACTCCTCTTCGAAACTTTCGCATTTGAATATCACTTAATTTTTCAATATCCGGAAGCAAACTCAACAGAAACATTCGTCTAGCATTATCCTCGTCGCAATTCCTATTTCTCTTTTCAATATTATATTTAATAAAAGGTATATCATCCTCATTTGGTGTTATTACTTTTCTTTTCTTTGGAAATGGACCAAATTCATACTCCTCTTCGTGCTCTATTCCCAGTGATTCTTGGGAATGAAGCTGTTGCTGACT
Organism: Euborellia annulipes; assembly: GCA_023213315.1. NCBI lineage: Eukaryota > Metazoa > Arthropoda > Insecta > Dermaptera > Anisolabididae > Euborellia > Euborellia annulipes. The sequence continues at coordinate 11,899 of JAKCPI010006894.1, read as the reverse complement.
ATCATCACATATCTCTGCATCTTCCTCTTCTTCGTCCTCCTCTTCTTGTTTTAAAGTCTCTTGTTCATTAATTAATTGACTTTCATCCGCTGGAGATCGAACAGTTGCATCACGTTTATGAGTTGATATGAATGGAATCAAAAATTGCAATGAATCTATTAAATAGTAAGGTTTTACTTTGTTTCTTTTAGAACCGTTAACTGGTGTCTTGAGTTTTCTTGTAAGCACTGTACGAATATTCCTCCATTTTGCTTTACAACTTTGAACTAAAAAATAAAAAATCAAATTAATAAATAAAGCACTTTTAACTAAAAGTTTTTTAACGAATTGCCCTATTTTGTAGCTTAGGCTTTCACAGTTGTTATCATTAATAAATGAATTTGATTTTCGGTTTAACTGTGGTTTATTTGTAAAAATTACAGCGTTTCGGGCCGGGGCTTCTTCAGGAACAATTCAGCTAATAAGATTACAAAGTTTATTACATATATGACAATCTCGAGATTGTATATATTATAAAGGGTGAATTTTTTATATTTCTTTTAAAAACAATGAAATAATCACAAGTAGAAAACGCATGGGTGGAACTTAATAATGTCCTTCACTGAGAGGTGAGCGCCAAAGTTAAGTCCCATCCATGTGTTTTCTACATGTGATTATTTCATTGTTTTTGTAAAAAAAAAAATGAAATCTTTATTGGAAATTTTCTAGGTTTGAACCATGAAAAATTCCATTAAAAAATATCACTAGCGGTCCCAGGGAAGGGGGCCCAGAGGCCCCCTCCCCCCCATTGGACCGACAAAAATTCAAAAGTTTTATTTTAAAACTAAACAAAAAATTATAAATTTGCCAGAATGTTTTTTATTATTCAATCTTATACAATTTATTTACAGTGTATTTCAATTTTAAAAATGAATAAAAAAAAAAATTGGCCTCCCCCCTTGACCAAGTCCTTGGACCGCCACTGAAAAATATTTAATATTTTTTTTAAAAACAATGAAATAGTCACAAGTAGAAAACGCATGGGTGGGACTTGATATTGTCGCTCACTGTACCTGAAGAAGGCCCCAGAATGAGTGGTCGGAACGTTGTAATTTTTACAAATAAACCACAGTTAAACCGAAAATCAAATTCTTTTATTAAGAATTGCCCTATTATTTTTTGAGCTTGACCAAATTTTCAACCTAAATGTCAAAAGTTAATAGTTTGGTTTCCTTCTCGGTAAAAAACAACTTTTTTTCTCTTTCTGAGTTATGAGATTTGTCCTATGATAAAATATTCACCCTATAAAAAAGTAATTTAAATTTCCCTCTTTTTTTTGATAATTGAGACCAGAACGCATAAAGGTTATAAAGTGTAAGAAATTATTTAGCCTACGGAATTTAGATACCCCACAACTAAATGAGCAGTAGTTAACATGTTTAATATAAAATTTGGTTTACAAAAATTTTCTCACTGACAAAGAGAAATTTTTAGAAATCAAGAAATTCAAAACGGATATTTCCGTTTAAATTTTAAAAATACATTAACAAAACAAAAAATAATTAGAATGAATAGAAAATAAGTTGATGAATTACCATGATCGTTCATCGCTTTGGAAACATTTTCCCAACCTGCTTCTACCGCTTCTCTTTTATTATAATCAGTCAATTTGTAATTATATAAAACAGGATGTTTTTTTATTTCATTAATTAATTTTAAATTAAACACCTCTTCTCTATTATCCATGACAGAAATAAAAGAATTATACCACTGACATGAGAAAAACTAACCTGACGGAAGATAGTCGCTTACAACTGATCAACTGGTTCTATCAGACTGGTTGCTGAAGTCGCGCGTAGTCTGAATAAAATCTAAAAAACAAACGCTGAGTTTTTTTAATTAAATTTTATGCTATTAAACGAGGAATGTGTCGAAAGCAATTCGAGGCTTTTTTTTTTCAAATTTTAAATATTTACAATATGAAATTGCGTTGGGGAAGTCTTTGAAAATTCGAGTACAGTCGTCGCCACAAGTGCCTGATGTGCTCTAGAGTCTTGAGTTTACGGTAGTCAACGAAATGAATATTTTCAAAATAAATCATATTTTAATGCAACTGAAGGGGAAGAGCTACTTTTAAGGCAACACATCCGACGGCTAAGCATTTGGGTTGCCTAAGCTCACTCTCGAGCCCACCAAAAAGAAGTTCAGTGAAAAAATTGCGAAAATAACAGAAAAAAATCGATCATTTTTAATGATTTTTTTGCAATTTAAGGGACAAAAATCCTCCATCACATCCCCCCTTGAAACAAAATGTTGGTGTTTTTGAACTTTTCACCTCTCTAGAACTTCATAAGAAATATTAAGGACAAAATATTCTTTTTAATCCCACCAAATTTAATTAATGGCTCTAAAATTAACGAAAAGAGGTGGAAATAAGTAGGGGGCTCTTCCCAGAAAACGGCCCCTGGTGGGGTAAAACGGTGGTCAGATTTGGATTCAGAGGGTAATTTTACTTAAGAATCTGAAGAAATTATCTCGGGGCTTTTTTTCATGCCGAGTAGTGTAATTAAATAAAAATTAAAGCTCGGAAATTAAAACTTTGCCAAAATATTATTCCAAATCAGGACCGTAACGAGGGCGTGGCAAAACAGGCGCCCGCCACGGGCGCAACTGGGCTGGGGGCGCAAAACAAAGCAGTGGCGGATTAATGCAATTTTGTCGGGGGGGGGGCGGTTTTTATTTTTTTTTATTTTTTTATTTAAGAACTTTGTCGGCATTTATGGCCATTTAGACCCCTTTCCTATTTATTTAAATTGATTGGTAACAAATTCAATTGATAACTGTTTGAATTCTTCTCGGGGGGGCAATCGCCCCCCCCCCCCTTCTAATCCGCCCCTGAAACAAAGGGGACCGACCTAGTTGTGAGCTGCACGAGGTTTTTATTATTTTGGGAATTAAATATATTTTAATTATAAAATGTTAAAAATTAATACGCCAGCCCCCCCCCCTCACATGAGATATAAAAAAACAGTTAAAAATAAAAAAATAAAAAAAAGTGCAGAAGGTGGATTTGAACTCGCGAAGTTTGGTTACGTGAGAATGGGAAAAAAATATAGATTGCTTGACGACGCATTAACCACTTGAGCCACAATTTATTTATTTTATTTACGAATAAAATAAGCCATATAAGAAACATCAAATAAAAGAAATATTTAAAAAAAATTTAATATTCCACATATGATATATCATTTTTCTTTATTTTTTATGAGGATTAATAATTTATATTCAAAATTTTTATAAAATGCATAGTTTTCAAATAATTCAATGGTCAAACGTCAGATTGTTTATGCCTTAATGTAATTAAACAAATAACTCTATCTAACATATGATACATGTTATTAATTCTTGAATTCCCCCTGATTTCAGAGAACTAAAGCCCTTTTAATTATATGATCTAATTTGGGAGTTATTGGCGATCAAAGTTAAGACTATTTTCGTCCTTAATGACATCAACATTCAATTTTCTGTATTATCGAAAAAGCTTATTTAGCATTGTCTGATTAAAACCAAATTTTTACCAGAGATTTATAATTAAAAAATGAGTTTTTTTCTAAAGTTTCATTGAGATTGGTAAAGAAATAAATAAAATATTGACTATTTTGTAAATTGAGTTTTAGAATTCGGGATCCCGGATGGGTAAAGAGAGCCGTCTATGAACCGGGTCTAGGCTTCATCTGAGATCCCAAATTCTAAAACTCAATTTACAAAATAGTCAATATTTTATTTATTTCTTTACCAATCTCAATGAAACTTTAGAAAAAAACTCATTTTTTAATTATAAATCTCTGGTAAAAATTTGGTTTTAATCAGACAATGCTAAATAAGCTTTTTGGATAATATAGAATTGAGTGGTCAGGCCTTTAGGCCCGAGTTTGGCTTATGTTTGATCGTCAATAACTCTAAAATTAGATCATATAATTAAAAGGGGTTTAGTTATTTGGAATCAGGGAGAATTCAAGAATTATTAACATGTGTCATATGTTATATAGAGTTTTTGGTTTAATTACATTAAGTCATTCACAATGTGACGTTTGCCCATTGAATAATTTGAAAACTATCCATGCCATTAAAATTTTAATTATAAATTATTAATCTGCATTAAACGTAGTAAAAAATGATATATCATATGTACAAAATTAAAATTTTTTTAATAAGTCTTTTATTTATTGTTTTTTATATGGTCTTTTTTTTCGCCCAAATTAATTAAATCAATGATAGCTGAATCGATAAAGTGGTCGACACATTCTATTTTTTACATCCTCGCTTTATCAAACATTGCGAGTTCAAATCCACCTCGTGCTCTTTTTTTTCATTTTTATTATTATCAATTTCCTTTTATTTTTAATGCTAACTTTTAATTTCATTCATCTGTGAGAGAAAGTATTTGTGACAAAATGAAAATCTGGTCGTTTGAATTAATTACAAATTTTTTTTATTTGGCCCACATAAAATGGGGCTTTTAAGTGACTCTTACAATTTGAATTTTGTACTCCTTCTCTCCACTTTATAAAATATAAAATTTTTGAGATGGTTATGGCGCTTCGAATTTCGTTTTTAACTTTGCCCATCAACCGTAGGTTGGACAGGTAAAGTTAATGTTCTAGGGGGAGACAAAAATTTTTTTCTTACATAACCTATCAATTTTTTTTATATATTCAGAAACTAGACTTCCTCCCGAGTAAATTGATATATAATATGTATAACATCGGACTATCAGGGGGGCTCTAGGGGGGAGACAAAAATTTTTTCTTACATAACCTATAATTTTTTTTATATATTCAGAAACTAGACTTCCTCCCGAGTAAAATGATATATATAATATGTATAACATCGGACTATCAGGGGGGCTCTATGGGGGGGGGACAAAATTTTTTTTCTTGAATAGTGGGTGGGCAAAGTTGTGCACTCGGCTTAGTCCGACCCTTTATTATTATTATAATAGTATTCTGTGAAATAATTGACCTTGAAATCTTGTATTTAATTTAGAAAATATAAGATTTAAATCAGTAGCGTAACGTTTTTTAGCTGGGCCCCCCCCGCAGACCTTTATTTCGGGCCCCATTATTATTAGACCTTACAAAATATTTTTAAAATACAGTATATCCCTGAACCCTGAGGGCCCGAGCCCTCTCAAAGACAAATTTTCATTAATTTTTTTTTTTAATCTAAATTTTTCCGTTTTTACCGGAGCCCTGAGGAGATACAGTTTTTTAGCCCGACCCGGCCCGTGGACCCCCCAAGGTCCGGGGCCCCCTCGCATCGCGGGGTCTGCGGGGGCGTACGTTACGCCACTTTTAATAAATTTGTATTTAAAAATGTGATCTATGTAACAGGAGAATAGAATAGTAGAGGAGGTGTTGGCTACAAAAGTGACGTCATGACAGAAGTAACACTCCTTTCTGTTTTTAATCTCCTGATACATCTCAAGACTTATCATCATTGGAATTGTGTATTTATTTATAATATAAAAAAGTATATCGTCTAATCATGCTGATTTGTGCTACCATCTTGTGGAGATGTTTAGAATAAGTATAGTTTTTAAATTCTCCACAAGATGGTAGCACAAATCAGCATGATTAGACAAGTCTCCCCAGTGAACGATACAGGAGGATATCGTTCTGATTTGTCCTGCTACCTAGTGGAGACATTTAGAATTATGATTTTTAAAGGCTTCACAAGAGGGCAGCACAAATCAGTTAGTTGATTACTATAATTTTATAATTACATACAATTCCAATGATAATAATTTTTTTAACTACCCGGAGTTCAAAATCAGAGAGGAGTATTATTTATTTTGGCGCCAAGATACTCCTCTACTATTCTATTCTCCTGTTATTAGGACCATTATTTAACACAAATTTATTGATTGAATTTTGAATAAAAATATAAATATAATTAATTATATATAGCCTCCTAGGCCTATATTAATAAAAAAATTACATTGATTGATTATATATTAAAAATACATTTGTTATTGTCGAAATACATTAAAAAAATTATATATTTTCTAAATTGGAGTAAAATGATTTATTTATTCACCTAGTTAGTAGAAAGAGAGAAAAGATAATGAGAGAGAGTCAGATTTCAACCAATGGGTAACGTCATCCATTTTCTCAGAAACAAGTAAAGAAATAAAAATATACTAAAGCCGCGCCCCCCGCCTTCGGCGGGCTTCGCGTACTAGCCAGGGGGCTACGCCCCCTAGAACCCCCCCAACTGGCTCGGGCCCGCCTGCGGCGGACCCTCGCCTTTCTTAATTATGAGAAACTGCGTGGCTTCTAGACAGGGGGCTACGCCTTAATTATGAATTTAAAATTATTATTACTAACACTAATGCCCAATCGCACCGCACAATTTAAGTATAACTTAAAATAAAGTATCAGCAACATGGCAACGTTGTAAATTTTAGTGATATTCTGCTGATTTATTTGTGATTTAATATTATAAGACTTAAACAGATACTGTTATTTATTAATAAATATATATTGGGGGTCCTGGCATCTTTATTCACGCCATTTGGGTCTTGAAACATGATTTTATTTTCAATCAGAGAACGTGTTATCTTAGCAACGAGCGTGGTTAGCAACGGATGACAATGGAAAGTTTGTTAAATTTCATACTTAACCCCCAAATATTTAAGCCCTCGATTTCGGGGGCTTAGCAATGACTTAAGCTAAAAAACAATATTGATAATATAATATTAATTAACTAATAATAATACATTTTTTGGATTCGATTTAGATTTTTCTTATAAAAAACATGAACAATATGAACTATATTTTCAAACAGTTACTGGACTAACTAAAAGTTTCGTTTAAAACTATATTTTCGAGGATGATCTATATTATATTAGAGGAGGGCCTGTCGGTCCATCCGTCTGTCACGCTCTGACCAACTTCCCGTTGGAATTTTGAAACGAAATTTTCCAGTCTTATATTAGTAGAGCTGTGTTTTTCAATCTTTTTGAATTTACAGGTTGAAAAATTCTGGCGATTCTCTTGGTTCATGACCGACAAAAAAGATTGTAAATCAAAAGACTATGTAAGTTATATGATTTTCTCTATTTTGGTACCTATTTCCCTTCTCCATGAAATTATGTTTTTATTATCGTGTAGAACTTTGCCTTTTTCCTTTTGCCGCCTACCCTCCGTGGCGGGCTTCGCCACCCCCTAGGGGTCCCGACCCACAGATTGAAAAACACTGTTATAGAGTGACAGATCGTTATTAATATTTATATATAGTAGCCTATATATAAAATTGCTATTAATTAATCAAAAATCATGAAAATTAATATTTTGTTTCTGATTTTCTCATTTTTCTGAAATTAATATTTATAAACAATATGTATTTAATTTAGTTTATGATTATTAAAAAGAAAAAATTATTAAATTAAAAATAAATCACCAGAATATCACTAAAATTTACAACGTTGCCAGGTTGTTGATACTTAATTTTAAGTCATACTTAAATTGTGCGGTGCGATTGGGCATAAGTATTCCAGTCCAGTGCCTGCTTGAGGATTTGTTTACATTCATGGAATACACAAATGAAAAGTGTTACGTTGGCAACACTCTCATAAGAGAGAACATAGCAACATATGAAAAACAGTTGATATCATATAGAGAACCGTTGCAAGTCTTGTCGCTTATAATTATAAAATTTGTTTGGTTATTAATAAAACACGTTTATTAAAATAAAGTTTCTTTTATTTAACAATAACATAACATGGCGCAGTCGATGTAAAAAACAATTAAACTGAAAAAAAAAAAAAAGAAAAGGAATAATTCCGAAAAGAAACAAGAAAATAGACGAAAAAGAAAAAAGAAAATGGACGCCAAACTGCCGGAATCATTGAAAATGGAAGGCAATGTTTTAAAAAATTGGAGTAAATTTAAACAAGAGTTTGAAATTTACATGGTGGCGACAGGAAAAAATGCAAAACCAGATGAAGTAAAAGTGGCAATTCTACTAAATATAATAGGACCTGAAGGAATTGAAATATTTAACAATTTCAAGATGGTAGAAACTGATACAAAAAATTATAAGAAAGTTATAGAAGAATTCGAAAAGTACATGTGTCCGAAAGTGAATGTTATATACGAAAGATTTGTCTTTTACAAAAGAGATCAAAATGAAGGAGAAACAATAGATCATTTTGTACAAGATTTAAAAAACTTAGTCAAATCTTGTCAATTTGGAGACGAAGAAGACAACATGGTAAGGGATCGCATTGTCCTGGGGGTCCAAGATAAAAACTTACAAGAGAAGATGCTTAATATAACTGATTTAAAATTAAAAAAAGCAGTTGAAATGGCCAGGAACAACGAAATAACAAAACAACAAGTTTTAAAATTACAAGAAAAAGAAATAGCAGAAGTTAAAAAGTCCCGAAATAAAAAGTCCAATGAAGAAAAGAAACAAGAAGAAAAGAAAAAAGAAGACCACAACCATGTTTTCTACTGCAGAAGGTGCAAGAAAAAACATAAGCCCCGAGCATGTCCAGCATACGGGAAGAAGTGCAGTAAGTGTGGAAAATTCAATCATTTTTCCAAAGCATGCTATGTAAAAGAAGTTAAGGAACTACAAGAAAATGAGGAAGACTCTGATTACATAGTGGACTCAATAAACGTTAAGTGCCAAATAAACGAGGTTAGTAAATCATGGTTAGAACAAATAAACATAAAGGGAAAAATTGTAAATTTTAAACTAGATACAGGTGCCCAAGTAAATGTAATTTCTATTGGAACCCTACAAAAGATAGGATACCAAAAAAGTGATATAAAAACAACACAAATAATTCTAGAAGCATATGGTGGAAATAAAGTTAAACCGCTAGGAACTATTAATTTAGAATGTAAATGCAAAAATAAAACTAAAATTCTAGAGTTTATGGTTGTTGGGTTCAAAGCAAGACCACTTTTAAGTTTAGAGGCTTGTAGTGAACTAGATTTAATAAAAAGAGTTGAAGTAGTAGAAGATAATCAAAATAGTAAACTAGAAAATTTTGTTAAAAAGAATAATGATTTATTTGAAGGAGTGGGAAAGTTTAGTAAAACATTAAAGATAGAACTAAAAGATAATGCAACTCCTAGTATGAAACCACCCAGAAGAGTCCCATTAGCAATTAAAGATAAATTAAAAAAGAAATTAATTAGCTTAGAAAAAAATAAAATAATAGAGAAAGTAGATAAACCTTCAGATTGGGTTAGTAACCTAGTAATAGTTGAAAAACCAGATAAAACCCTTAGAATTTGTCTTGATCCACAAGATTTGAATAAATGTCTAAAAAGGCAACAATTGTTAATACCTACCACTAATGAAATTTTTGCTAAACTATCTAACAAAAAGATATTTACTGTCTTAGATTTAAAAGATGGTTTTTATCAAGTTCCTCTTGATAAAGACTCAAGTGATCTCTGTACATTCAGTACTCCTTTCGGTTATTATAAATTTTTAAGACTTCCCTTCGGAATAAACATTGCTCCTGAGTATTTTCAAAAAGAAAATCAAAATAATTTTGGGGAAATCCCGGGAGTGATAGTCTATTTTGACGACCTGCTAATAGCAGCAGAAACTGAAAAGGAGCATGACGAAATCTTAGAAAAAGTGGTAAAGAGAGCAAGAGAGTTAAATATAAAATTTAATAGAAACAAAATACAGTATAAAGTAGAAAAGGTTAAATTTATAGGTCATTGTTTTAGCAAAGAGGGAATAAACCCGGATGAAGATAGAATAAGGGCAGTTAGAGAATTAGAAAATCCAAAAAACAAAAAAGAATTGCAAAGAATTTTAGGGCTAGTAAATTATTTCAGAAATTTTATTCCGAATTTATCAGAAAAAACGTCTAATATAAGAGAACTACTTAAGGAAAAAAATGAATTTATATGGACGGAAAAACACACTAATGATTTTAATAAAATAAAAAATATTTTATCATCTAAACCTCTATTAGCTAGTTTTGATGAAAATAAAGAAATTGTTATACAAGCTGATGCTTCACAAAGTGGGTTAGGTTGCTGTTTGTTGCAGGATAACAAACCTGTATATTTTGCTTCACGTGCATTGACTGAGTGTGAAACAAATTATGCACAGATAGAAAAGGAGTTACTAGCAATTACTTTTGCAACTAAAAAATTTCATAATTTTATCTATGGTAGAAAAGTAAAAGTAATAACAGATCATAAACCCTTAGTATCAATAGCTAAAAAGAATATAGGCCAAATAGGATCTACCCGTTTACAAAGATTAAAAATCAAATTAGTTAAATATGAGTTAGATATCACGTATATGCCAGGAAAATTTTTATATATTGCAGATACTCTGTCTAGAGCATATCTTAAAGATAAAACAGAAGATGATCAATCTATGTTAGAAATAGTACATACAGTAGAATCGCAGGCAATAATGTCAGAAGAATTAAAGAATAAATTTCATGAAAAAATGGAAACGAACACCGAAATGAGATTATTGAAAAAATATTATTTAGAAGGGTGGCCGAAAAATGACAAAATTCCTAATTGTATGAAACCATATTTAAATATAAAAAATTCATTGTATTTGCAAGATCAAATATTATTTTATAATAATAGAATTATTGTTCCAAATGAGTTAAGAGAAGAAATTGTAAAAGAACTCCATAGGGGACATTTTGGCATTAATAAAACGAAAGCAATAGCAATTGAGTTATATTATTGGCCAGAAATAAATAAGGATATTTATAATTTTATAATTAAGTGTAAAACGTGCGAAAGATATAGACCGGAAATTGTAAAAGAGCCTATGATATTTCATGATATCCCAAATATTCCATTCGCGAAAATAGCAAGTGATATATGTGCCTATGGAGGTAAAGATTATCTCGTAATTAGTGATTACTTTTCGAAGTGGATAGAAATAATTCCATTAAAAAGTAAAACCTCTTCGGAAATTATCTCAAAATTTAAAGCTATTTTTTCAACTCATGGAATACCACAGGTTCTGATCGGAGACAATGTACCATTAAGTTCTCATGAATGTAAAGATTTTGCCAAAAGCTGGGGTTTCAAAATCATAACCTCCAGTCCGCGTTATCCCAAGTCAAATGGGAGAGCAGAAAGTGGCGTAAAAATTGCAAAAAACATACTGAGAAAAAACGGGGATTTAGAATTGGCTTTATTAAATTATAGATCTTTGCCTATTGAAGGTATTGGTTTATCTCCGGCTCAAATATTGTTCAATAGACGAATCAAAAATAAACTTCCAATTTCAAAAGCGTTATTAATTCCTAGGGAAAACAATAACGAGGAAATAGGGAATGCTATAAAAAACAAACAGCTCTTGGCAAAGTCATACTATGATAGATCGGCTAAGGAAAGAGAGGAACTCAGGACAGATCAAAACATCACAATAAAGAATGGTAAAACATGGGAACCGGGAAAAGTGGTTTCTAAGGCCGACACACCAAGGTCTTATTATGTTAGAGACTCTAACAATAAGATTTTGAGGCGTAACTCGTCTTTCCTGAGACCCTCTTTGAATAAGCCACAAATCGCAGTCCCTATTGTTGAAGAGGATTGTGAAAGTAAACAAGAAGATACTGTTCCCGAAAAAAGAACTTCCAAAAGGGATAGAACAGTACCTTCTCGTTTAAAAGATTATGTTCTTGGATAAAAAAGACTATGTAAAAAAAAAAAAAAAAAAAAAAGGGAGATGTTACGTTGGCAACACTCTCATAAGAGAGAACATAGCAACATATGAAAAACAGTTGATATCATATAGAGAACCGTTGCAAGTCTTGTCGCTTATAATTATAAAATTTGTTTGGTTATTAATAAAACACGTTTATTAAAATAAAGTTTCTTTTATTTAACAATAACATAAC
>JAKCPI010006893.1:0-29156 GCA_023213315.1 Euborellia annulipes | reverse complement strand
TTTCATTTGCCCATAACTTCTTGTTTAGGATTAGATTAATTTTTCCAACTTTTTTTAATTACCTATTCACTTCGCGCTCATATTATGGACAAGAAAAATATCAATTTGATAAAACAGGAAGAGAGAGACATTTAATGAATTTTTTAAACGGCTGGGATCAAGTCTAATTTTCCGATTCAATAAAAAAATTTTAAATAAAAAAAATACTGAGTATCCATCCCGGTAAGTGTACGAGAATAAAGAATAAATTCGCAAAAAACGATGACATGAGCGGTCTTGATTTCCAATTCTGAATCCGTCGTGTATGGGCCGGCTGTTTTAATTTCTAATTAATTAGTTATCCCCAAGATAGACCGGATATTGTGTATGACTTTCGAGTCAAACTAATCATATGAGTAAATAAGAGCCCAGATCGTAGTTAATTAGCTAAGACCTAACGTTGTAGCAGAAGGCCTAACTAAAGGGTGAAATTTGAAACATAAGTCTTCTATTTATTTGTTTTTTTGAAATTTTTGTTAAAAAATTAATTGGTTTAATTAGTTATTTAATCGTGCTTAGTCGCCACCAGTTTTTTTTAATCAGATTTTTTTTGTGTCGAGATATATTTAGTTTCTAACAGTAGGATGTATTTTATTTATTTTTTTTTGAAGTCATTTTGACTTTTTACAAATGTATTTATTATTTTATATTCTAAGAAAGTGTCGATGGCTTCCGGCGGGCGTTCAATTGTTTTGTTTTTTGGGGCCACCCATCCCAATTTTCAGCACCACTTGACGTTGACTAACAACATTGATCTTGGTGGCTGTTGTTCTCTTTCTTATCAGGAGGTATGTGTATTAAAATTCAAGATATAAAATTTATAAACATGGTGAAAAATATTTATATTTTGTTATCATGGCACCTATTTCTCCTATCTTTCCTCTAAGAAGTACAAGAGTTAAGTGGTTTTTAAGGCAAAAATGAGAATATATATTTTAAAGAGAACCAAAAAAATAATTGATTTTTGACTTTTAATCAAAATCATTAGAGCGAATTTTGGGAAAATAAAAAAAAAAACTGAAAAGTACTTCAGTAAATAATTAGTACTTTTTGGCTGATTTTGCAGGAATGAAGGGGGTGTCTAACATAAAACAAAAATATAAAATTTCAACCTCCTAGCTCTATTTCATTATGCTTTAAATTGAACACACACAGACAGAACATGTCGCGAAAACCACTTTTTTGGATTCAGGGGACCTCAAAACGTGAAGATCCATCAAAATTTCGAGATCAAATTTTTGACATGAAACCAATACTTTCTCTCTCCTCTATATACGATATTGTATATTCTTATATACATAAAGTAAAAAGTCGATTCCTTAATTTTCTTATAAGATTTCTCAAGAAGGCCTAATCTTATTTCAATTTTATTTTTCAAATATATTTAAGGCTAATTAAGGTGTGAAATTAGGAACACAAAGTCTTATTTATTTATTTTTTTGAGAATTTTGAAATACATTTTCTAGGCATTCCCTCCCTTCTTTTTCTATGTGATTCAACATGCAAAAGGTGATTCACAATAGGGAGGGGGACATTTTTAAAAAGTTTGGTTAAAAATAAAGTACGTCCCCCAATATGGACTGTTTACACATTTTAAAAGATTTTTCCAATTCTTATGAAATTTTGTATTTATTTAGGAATCTCTATTGTGTTTAAAATGTCCAAATATGAGATTAAAATTTTGAAAAATAACCATAGTTTATTTGAAGCAAGTCAACATTTAAAAATGCAAGTTTGAAACTAAGGTGCTATGGGAACTAAATATATCTCGACACAAAAAATCTGGTGTGACAGCACTGCTATGCGTCATCACACCAAATTCTTTTAATATAACTCAATATTCTTTTTGAAATGGCTATGGAAATTTATTTATTGGATTTTTTTTTTTTTGTTAAGTTCTTTTTTTGCTCCCTCAAATCTCCCAAAAGAGTAGCCGGAAGTCTCTTTTGATCCTGTTCATCAATTAGTCCTTAAGTAAATGTTTAGATTTTGACTTGACCTCCCTCCCCAATCTCGTTGAAAAAGTACATAATTAATGAGAAGGTCAAGCAAGCAATTGCTCTGCTTGCTTTCTCTCATTTAATATTAAATCTGCTCAAAAAAAATCTTTTAATAAATTGCCCTTAAACTTCAACACCGTGTCATGCGTCTTTTTTTCGCCCCCCATCTTCTATCTTGCACTTCCGCTTAGTAAAGCAGGTGGGTTGAAATTAATAGCCGCCCTATTATATAAATAAACTAGTCGTCTAGTTGGTGTTGGAGGGATAAAAAAAAAAATGGTTATAAAAAAAAAACGAGATCATAAACTTTCGCCTTAAAATGATTAAAGTTGACATAGGGAGGGAGAGGGAACCTTTCGCTTACTTGCTTTTTCTATTAAGCACAAACTTGGATGTTAATAAAAATAAAAAAAATTCCGGTATTTTTTTTAAGGTTGTTTGGACAGTACCCCGAAAATCATAATAGAATCTAAATTTTTTCTACTTTCTTTTATCTCTAGCCTATATATATTAATACAAGTTTATAGAGAGAGAAAGTATTGGTTTCTTGCAGTGGGGTCAATTGGGGGGGGGAGCATGCCCCCCCCCAAAGGCTCTGATTTTCTATTGTTCTCATTTTTGCTCTCAACCCATCATATATGTATATATTTATCTGTAGGCCTATATATATTAATTTAATGATTGTAATAAAAAATGGAATCCAATTTAATAGACAAAATGTCTTATACAAATTTGTAATAAAAAATAATAATAATAATAAATTCTTTGGGACGAAGGCAGTAGCTGCCCCCCCCCCCCGCAACTTTTTTTCGGGCCCCATTAAAAGGAATAAGGTACAAGCAGGACCGCAGACAGACTTGACGGGCCCCGGAGCTATACCCACCTATAATTTTAAGATTTGAGCTTAAAGGACCCGGGTCCCCTTTAGGAAAAAATTTCATGAAAATTAATTGAAATTTTAACCATTAAAATTATCTTTTTATTAGAATTTTATGGTGCTTAAAGGGGCCGGGCCCCGGGGATGTCTGCGGGCCTGTTTACAAGTAAAAACCATATTTGTTTTTTTTTTATTGAAATAAAAAAATTATTTAAAAATATTTTAAATTTTTTTGATTTTTATTTTTTTTTTATAGGTCCGTGTAGGTCCGATTTCATTTGCATGTTCGACCGCCCGAACCCATTTATTTAGACTTGCCGCCCGGGACGCCCCCCCTTAATTAATTTTAAAATATACAAGAAATTTGTTAGGTTGGCAACAAATTGAACTTTCTCATATATATTCATAAACAGTTTATGAAACAGAGTTCCTATACTTGTATAGGAAGTTTTCTTGAAAATTTTTAACAGTGTATTAATATATAGAGAGAGAAAGTATTGAATTCATGTCAAATATTCGATGTCGAGATTTTGATGGATCTACACGTTTTGAGGTCCCCTGAATCCAAAAAAGGTGGTTTTCGCAACATGGTCTGTCTGTGTATGTGTGTGGGAGTGTGAGTGTGAATGAGAAAAAAAGTGTTAGTGTTAAAAAATTCATTTTTTCTCAAAAGAGTAAAAAGTGGACTTGGTTGCTCTCAATTCCTCAGATGATAAGCATATTTTTATAAATAAAATTTTTTGTTCTTGGTCCAAAAGTAATTTACTTTTAATTAAAATTCATTAACAGCTCTTTTAGGCCGTAAACATATGAATACTAACCCAATGATAATGAGACCTTGCTCTCTCTTTTGATATCTATTTTTAGGTCTCATTTTTTTTTTTTTTTTTGAGTGGGTACAAACAAGGGGGGGGGGGCACCATCCCCACCTGAAGGGGTGGGAAAATGTAATTCAGATTTGGAGAGAGGGTCGTCGTCGTCCCCGGGGGCGTTTTGTGCTCTGGTGCGTCCCGGTGCGTTTTAGATCCCCCTAAGGGCTGGAGCCAAAGGGAGAGGGGCTCACGACGACGGACGCTTCATACGCCTGCCTTGTCAAAGATGGATGGACACCTAATTAGCCACTTTTATGCCATCGCTAATTAATTATTATACTACCTTTGAGTTTATTATTTCAATTCTCTCTGGTTTTTTCGAAATAATTTCTAAAAAAAAATTTTTTTTTCATAATTACCAAAATTTACTTTGATGATTTTACTTAAATTATTTAACCTTATTTTAAATCAAGGATCGATAATGTAAGAATTTAAAGAGCCTGTATTCAAATATTGAATATCTAAAAACTATTAACTAGGTAGAGCTTTGTTTGAAAAGGATGGAATTTTTTCAACTAAAGCTCAAATAGACTGTTCATTAGCCAGTCATATATCTTTTAAGATAGCAAGTTTGTGAGATATGTTTGTACTTAAGATTGGGCAAAATTGCACCCCCTGGAGTCGGACCAGGACCTCCGCGCTTTCGCGGAGGGTGGCCTACCCTTATCCTTATCCTAAGGCGCCGGCCCAATAAGCACAACATCTAAATACGTAGTAACTCTACGTATTTATATAATTCCTTAATGTCCATCTGTCACGCTCTATTTGGGCAATTTTCCGTTGGAATTTTGTAAGGAATTTTTTTATGCTTAAAGAGGACCTTCTACGGATTACAGGAAAATTATTTTCATCAGGAAATTCCTATAACTTTTTTAGTTATTAATTCCTAAAGTTACGATTTCTGCTATAGGAAATGTATAGAGAAATATTTAAGTATTCGTTGCATTTGTGTATTCTATGAATGTAAACAAATCTTCAAGCAGACACTGGATTGGAATACGTAGTAATAATAATTTTCTTGCCTACGGTCTAGTTGGTAGCGTGCCTTCCTTTTATACCGAACGTCGCGGGTTCGGGTCCCAGGCAGTCCGATGATTTTATTAATATATAAGCCATTTGGATACTTAAATAGAAATGCCTGGACCCCCAATAGATATATTAATAATTAACGGTTATCGTCAAAGTCTTAAATGGCCTAAGTTGCCGAAAAGACTGTGTGAATGAGAAAAAAGTATGTGTTAAAAAAAAAAAAAAATAATAATTAAGAAAAGGCGAGGGCCTCCGCAGACGGGCCCGAGCCAGCTGGCGGGGGCCAGGGGGCGTAGGACCCCCGGCCAGCCACGATGCCCGCCGAAGGCGGGCGGTGCCGTTAGTATTAATACAAAACGTTAACATATATAACAGTTATAGAGAGAAAGTATTGGTTTCATGTCAAAGTTGATGTCGATATTTTGATGGATATACACGTTTGAGTCCCCTGAGTCCAAAAAAGCGATTTTTGCAACATATCTGTCTATTTGTGAACAAGAACCAAAAGAGCTAGGAGGTTGAAATTTATATATTTAAGTTAGGCACCCCCCTCTGACGTGACACAAAGCTTTTAAACAAAATCGGTCAAAATGTACTAGTACTTTACTGATGTACTTTGTCACCAACGTTATTTCAATTTTGAATATTTGAAGCAAAATAAACCATCTATTTTTTGTTTTTCAGTATTATTTAAAAGATATATAGGGCTACAATAATTTTTTTTTTTTTTTTTTTTTTTTTTTTAAAGTCCTTCTCGGCATCTAAGGCCATTTAGACCCCATCCCTATTTATTTCAAATGATTTGTAGTCAAATCAAATGAAATAAATTTTTCTCGCTTGGGATGGGAAGCGAACCCGGGACTCCGGTGCGAGAAGCTAATGTCTTCTCACTGAGCCACGGCTCCCGGGCAAACAATAATTTAAATAATGAGAAAATGAGAAGCGAATCACTCAACTTTGGAACTGTTCAAAGGACACGAGGTCTTATCTACAAGAAATCATTACAAATATTTAGATTCATTAAGCTTAGATTAATTTTAAGTAATGTTTCTTATTTAATCTTAAATATTCATTTAAACAAAGGATTAAGTGCTTTGTTTTGGAAATGTTTGAAAGGCCCAAATGTCCGTTCTTGGTTTTGTTGGGGTTATCCTAACTTGTTTAAGGTCACATTGAAAGTTTGGCTACATTTGTATGTAGATAGTATACAATTGTTATTAGTTCACAGTTACTAACTGTCAAAAAGATTAGTGTGAAATATGAGGTTCATTTACAAAAGCTAAATTGAAAGTCAAAAGTGATAAGAAAAATCTAAAACCGATCAATTATATGAATAATAAGAAGCGATCAAAACGCTAAATGATTAAATTCTGAAAACAAATGCTCCCTTCGTCCAGTGGCGTAACGTACACCCTCGCAAACCCCGCGATGAGGTGGGCCCGGGCCTTGGGGGGGCACGCCAGGTAAGTCTAAATAAACGGGTAAGAGCGGACGAACATGCAAATGAAATCGGGCGGACAGGGAACTATAAAAAAATAAAAAACAAAAAAATTTAAAATATTTTTAAATAATTTTTTTTTATTTCAATAAAAAAAAACAAATTTCATGGTTTTTATTTGTTAACAGGCCTGCATCCCCGGGCCCTGGCCCTTTAAGTACCATAAAATTCTAATAAAAAAATAATTTTAATGGTTAAAATTTCAATTAAAAAAAAATAATTTTCATGAAATTTTTTCCTAAGAGGACCCGGGCTCAAATCTTAAAATTATAGGTGGGGGTCTGCATTATCATGTAGCTCCGGGGCCCGTCAATTCTGTCTGCGGTCCTGCTTGTACATTATTCCTTTTAATGGGGCCCGAAAAAAAAGTTGCGGGGGGGGGTGCCTTCGTCCCAAAGAATTTATTATTATTATTTTTTATTACAAATTCATTACTAAGTATTTTGCTTAAAATCCGGTCTTTATCGATAAATATAACAGTCAACATTTAAAATGCATGTTTGGAACTAAGGTGCTATGGGAAATTAAATATATCTCGTCTTAAAAAAATATGGTGTGACAGCACAGTACACAGGTTGTAACTTTTTTTATTTTAATTTTCATTAAGGTCTTAATCGACTTCGAGGGTCAGTTAGACCCCATCTCTTTTTATTTCATTTGGGTTGTTGGTAGCCAATCCAATTGAAATAAATTATCGCATGATGAGAACCAGCGACCCTTGTAATAAAGAGCCAGCATGCTAGCCACTATACCAAGGCGCGAGGGCAGGTTGTAAACTCAAACAATTAACACATTTAATAATTCGATTAAAATTGAACGATTTTTTAAAGAGGATTAAAAACATAGCAACTTAAAACATACACAGACAGATAAAAAGAGGCGATTGTGTTTTATTAAATGCGATAGTAAAGGGGGGGGGGGGTGAACGAACTACGAACGTAAATACTTTTTCAATTAACTGAATATAATGCTTAAATAATCCGCTTATCCCTCCTCTTTCTCTTTCACTTTGTATGAATTTGTTTGAAACGTGCGGACTAAACCAAACAAATAAACAAAATTTTCTATTAACTTCCAATGACAATGAATGAATTAATGATAAATAGACTTGCCCAGTTAATCATCAAAAAAATCAACTCAGAGGGGAGCATGGAAAATTTTTTATTTTAATTAAACCACCCTCTAAATTTACCTCATGGTAGGACTCCATCAACTTTTTACTTTCTCTTACCTCTATATAATATATAACCAAGGGTGCCACGAGAATGGCTAAGGGATGCCGCGAGAAAAAAATAAAATAAAATAAAGAAACGGAAAAAATAAAGTTTTGCAAAAAAAAGGTCAAATGAATTTAGCGCAAGCGGCGAAAATTCCCCGGAGTGCAGAAAAATTTAACTTTGCTAACAAAAAGGTCAAATGATTTTGACGGAAGGGAAAAAAATTTTCCACAGGGCAGAAGAAAATTTCGTTTGCTAGGGGGAAAAAATCTGGTGTGACAAGCACAGTACCCTACTTTCGATTACCGAAGGTAAGAGAAAGTTGACATTTTAGAGAGCATTTAAAAACTAATTGATTTATGAATTTTAATTAAAATCGTTGGAGCCAATTTTGAGAAAATCGAAAAAAACGGAAAAATTACTTCAGGAAAGTACTAATACTTTTTGGCCGATTTTGTTCAAAAGCTTATCCGGGAGGTTACCTAACTTAAATATAAAATTTCATCCTTATAGCACATTTCCTTCATTCTTAAAGTCGTTGAACACAGACAGTCACCCAGACTAATTTGCGAGACCCACTTTTTTGGACTCAGAGGACTTCAAATCATGTAGGCCTATTTATTTACTTCAAAATCTCGACATCGAATTTTTGACATGATCACAATTAGGGGTGTTCGTTTATGAAAAAAAAATCTATTATCGATTATGAAAAATAATCGATTAATCAATTATTTTGCACAGCCCTAATCGCAATACTTTCTCACTATATATTACATATATTGGTAAGAGAAAGTACTGTAATAGCTCACAATTTGACAATATTTATATTTTATCAATTCTGCTGACGTGTCTTTTCTTATTATAATATGTCCTTGGGGGTTGAATGTCATCTGGTGGTTATTTTGCCGGACTAACGACCTTTGATTTCCTTCCGGTGACTCCCCTCCTCTCTTCCCTCCCCCCTTCTAAAGTTCGCTCAAAGAGACAAGATCCCTTAAGAAGAAGAAACGACCCTTCCCTATAAGAAATGTTTTTCTGAATCACTTACCCTAGAATCTTAAGAAAGGGCGGAAAAACGGATCAAGACAGAGACGTTCCGTTCAATTACTATCAATTTCTTTGAAGACGATTGTTTTATACACTTTAAGTGGGTTATACTGTATATTGATTTGAAAAAAACTTTCAGCAAAAATTGCTAAAGAAAACTAATTTATTATTTTAACTGTTATAGTCGGAGAGCTGGCGACAAAAATGGGCAAGAGTTTTCTGAAGGCTAATAGAATAGGTTGCATTTTTAGTTGTGGAAAGATACTCTAGAGCAGCGTTTTCCAAACTGTGAGGCGCGCCTCCCTAGGGAGGCGCGGACTAGTCTAAGGGGAGGCGCGAATATTGGCCACCAAGATCAATTTTCCAAATGATTGCTAGTTTTATAAATAAAATAATAAAAGAATTTAGAAGATTCTGGGACGGAGTTTTTAATTAAAATAATAAATATGAATAAATAAAATAAATATTTATATTTTTTAGTATTAAAAATTTTTGTTTTTGAATTATTTTATTAAATATGTGTGTGGGGGGGGGAGGCGTCATACGATTAAATATTTTTAAGAGAGCCGTAGTAACAAAAAGTTTGGAGGAAACCACTGGCCTAAAGTAAGGCTCATTCTAGAAAATTATACTATGTGTAAAACCCAAAGGCGGATCCAGGGAAGTTTTTCAGGGCTTTTGACTAGACGCGAAGCTCGCCGAAGGCGATAGCATTGTTAATTATTTTATTTATTAGGATTGGATAAGGGGGTAAAAAATTGGAAAAAATGTTTTTTAAATTTATTTTAACTAAATCGAAGCCAAATAAATAGAAAACATTCAAACATTCAAAAAATAGCGTTGATTATTATTTTGATTAGGGGGGGGGGGATGAAGGGTTGATTATTTAAGAAAGGCCTTGGAATATTCCAAATCACTTGTTGACATTCTTTTCCGGCTCTAAATATAATTAGATAAGAGTAAAAAGTATTTTTTTACTTTTAATAAAAAGGGAATTGTTATTTTCATCTATTTATTCCTATACAAAGAAAAACAAGTCTCTCTCTCGTCCAGTCGAGTCGAGCGCGTTGCCGCGCGGCAGGCTGCAATCTTTTTTAATTGTGTTTAAAGTGAATCAAAGTGAATAATTAATATCTCAGCCAAAAAACATCGGAGATGCAAAAAGGGGCGCCTCGCATTATTTTTGCCTAGCGTCGAGGTGAAATCAAAAAATGCGCCTCGCTTTTTTGATTTATATAAAAGCGAGGAAATATTTTCACTTAAATAAAACCCCTACAGAATTTTATTTGTTTCATATATCCTCGCTTTTATATAAATCAAAAAAGCGAGGCGCATTTTTTTGATTTCACCTCGACGCTAGGCAAAAATAATGCGAGGCGCCCCTTTTTGCATCTCCGATGTTTTTGGCTGAGATTTCACTTCTTTTTGTGAAATATTACATGAAAATATTATTTATTAATTTTTGTTTATTAAATATTAAGTTATCCCATGAATAGATCTTTTAATATGCATTCCAAACAGTAAAAAATAAATACATCGTTTGGTATCCATTCGAAACGATAAACATAGGATTTCACCAAATTTTATAAAATTTTAGGATTTTTATTTTTGTTATGTTGGTAGGATGTAAATACATCGTGTGGTATCTATTCGAAACGATAAACATAGGATTTCACCAAATTTTATAAAATTTTAGGATTTTTATTTTTGTTATGTTGGCAGAATGTAAATACATCGTTTGGTATCCATTCAAAACGATAAACATAGGATTTCACCAAATTTTATAAAATTTTAGGATTTTTATTTTTGTTATGTTGGTAGGATGTAAATACATCGTTTGGTATCCATTCGAAACGGTAAACATAGGATTTCACCAAATTTTATAAAATTTTAGGTTTTTTATTTTTGTTATGTTGGTAGGATGTAAATACATCGTGTGGTATCTATTCGAAACGATAAACATAGGATTTCACCAAATTTTATAAAATTTTAGGTTTTTTATTTTTGTTATGTTGGTAGATTGTAAATACTTCGTTTGGTATCCATTCGAAACGATAAACATAGGATTTCACCAAATTTTATAAAATTTTAGGTTTTTTATTTTTGTTATGTTGGTAGAATGTAAATACTTCGTTTGGTATCCATTCGAAACGATAAACATAGGATTTCACCAAATTTTATAAAATTTTAGGTTTTTTATTTTTGTTATGTTGGTAGCACTCCTTCTTATCACGTTAATCTATTTCTATCTGAATGGATCTATCCTAAAAAATTTTTGTTCCATTAGGGATGAAAATTACTAATATTAATAGATATGTTCCTAGATGACGTCATCAGGGAGCAAAATAGTTAGAATTGTCTTTTCGCCATGTTAAAGATAGGACAAATTTGAAATTTTGAATACCTCTCAAAAAGTCACTTTTGATCCAAAATGAAATTTTATATCAAAGGTATCGGGTTTTTGATAGTATCTATTTGTATTTTAAATTTCATCCTAATCGGTCCAGCAGGGAAACCTGTAGCTTTGTCTAAAAATTTGAAAATTGAAGAAAAGAATGAAAAAAAAAAAAAAAGAAAAAAAAAGAAAAAAAAAAAAAAAAAGGAAAAAATAAGAGACTAACTTTTGACCTTCCGAAATCGGCAAAATCTCAACTTTGCGCCTCTGCCATTCTGTTTGGCACTGGAATTTTTTTTTTTAATTCGTGCTCAAAATAATCCTTATTTATTCTAGTTTAATATAAAAAAAATTTGGCTCCGATATCTTAAAACCTTTTTGAGATATTCGCCCAGAAAGAGAAAAGTTTCTCAAAAAAATTTTTTTCACGTCCCTATCTTTTATTAAGGATTTAAAATCATTCTTGATAATATAGTCTAGGGACGACTTGTCCATCTAAATGCAATGGGCCATTGGCATCTATTGGAATATCAACTAAATGGTAGTATTAAGAGTTTCTTTGCTTTCTTTTGCTTTTTACTGGCTCGGCGACGAGTCGCTCCTGCGACTCTTGATAGTGTAACCCACCCTGACCTCACCGTCAACCAGCACACTCTCTTGAATGTCTTACTAAAGGTAATTATTATGCATTTTATCTTTGAAAAAAAAAAAAATGATAGAAACAAATAATTTGGCTGCGAAAAACGATTCTTTTGAATATGAAATTAAATATTTTGTATTTCACTAAGGGTAGAGGGAGAATATAAGCTGTTAAAACGGGGGAGGGGAGTGTAGGTGTCATTGAAAAAAAATTTGTTATCTTTTTTTTTTAAACACCTTTTTTTTCTCATTCACCCTCGCACACACATTGACACAGTCTTTTCGTGGAACTGCCAGGGATCCGAACCCCCGACGTACGGTATAGAAGGTAGGGACGCGACCAACTACACCAAGCCTGAGGGCATTTTTTAAATCTTTTCTTAAGTCACCATTATTTACCAAAATTATATTATATTATATTCTTTCTATATGGTCTATATTTTTGTTAACCAAATTTCCTTAAAATACTTTTACACAGGGGTGGATTAAGGGTTGAAAATTAAAATAAAATAATTACAAAATAAAATTAAAATTAAAATAATTATTACTTTTTTATAAATGTATTCATATTATTTTGAGAGTGATTTCGCAGAGAAGGCTCGCATTTCCTTAAAGGGGGGAGGTATGAAGGCATTAACCAGGGGGGTTAATGCCCCATCCCCTATAATGCACAAAGATATTAATGTTTTTTAATACTTTTACTAAAAAAATAAGTGCAATCCGTTTGATTTAAAATTTATATTCAATATTTAGCAAATAGGATAGTAGGGTAGAAACATTTAAATGTCAATCTAAAATTTCTTACTGGGGCGGAATTAATTTTTGAAGATTTTTAAATTCTCATAAACAGATATAAATAACACTGGGTAACTTAGGAACCCATCGAATCCCTTGCAGAATTTTGCAGGGATTCTTTTCATTAGGTAGAAAAGTAAGATATGATTAGTCCACTTAGAATTTTACTGGGGTGAGTTACCGCATCTTTTTGTATATAGAACTAATCCCAATTCGTATTTGAATTTTTACTTTCTCTTACCTATATGTAGTAGGTTAATATACATATATATAGAGAGAGAAAGTATTGGATTCATATCAAAAATTCGTTGTCGAGACTTTGATGGATATACACGTTTTGAGGTCCCCTGAATCAAAAAAAAAAAAGGTTTCTGTCTGTAGGGATCAATTTAAAGCATGAAGGAATTGAGCTAGGAGGTTGAAATTTTATATTTCTACCTTCTATACCGAACGTCGCGGGTTCGGACCCCAGGCAGTCCGATGATTTTATTTAAGTCATTTGGATACCAAATGGCTTAAATAAGAATGCCTGGACCCCAATATGTACATTAATCAATAACGGGTATCGTTTAAAGTCTTAAATGGCCTAAGTTGCCGAAAAGACTGTGTGAATGTGAGTGTGAATGAGAAAAAAATTGTGAATGTTTTTTGAGAAAAAAAAAAAAAATCTATCTTGTCATATGAATTATAAATTTTACCCCTCTATATCTTCCGAACCGTTCACTTTAGCGTGATTATGTACTAGAATTTACTTTACGATATTTCTGTTGTTTTTAGAAAATTCAGCTACTGTAAAATAGACAATGATTTATGCCAAAAAATGTCTTATTACTAATAATGCTTCTATGATAAATTATAGAGCATTCTATAAAATTATTTAATTAAAATAGACTTTACTTAAAGAAAAAACAAATAAGACGCTATAGAAATTATAAATGCAAATGGTAACAATAAGCCCTGAAGAATATCAGGTTTGGCGGCCTAAATAAAAAATTAAATAATCTTTTATTTCCTTTTCCTGACTATAATGAAAATGAATTAACCAAATAAAACCAGCTATATTATTTTTTAAAAATACCCCAGAAATAAAAATTCGCTCTCGGGCTCGGTGTAGTTGGTAGCGCGCCTATCTTGTACACCAAGGGATCCCATGCAGTCCGATGATTTTATTTAAGCCATTTGGACACCAAATAACGGTTATCATCAAAGTCTTATATGGCCTAAGTTGGTGCATTTGCGTGTGAGTGTGAATGGGAAAAAGTGTGAGTATTTTTATAATAAATTTGATATCATTGTGGTTCTGAGCTGGCAACAGCTGTTTTTTTTTTTAGAGAGAGGGATGAATAAATATCCTCAAGTATGGATTAAAAAAATAGTTCCTTTTTTTTCTTTTTAAGACGCGGAGCTCATGGATGGCTTTGATTAATGTACGAAAATGCAATTAAGATAATTGCGTCATATTGTCATTTATCATGGAAGCTTTAAACTTAATGTAATGTTGATAAAAAAAAAAAAAACAGGGAAAACTCGAAGGATGTTACTACAGACGGAGCAATGAGAAATTATATTGAAATTCTTTTAAATGAATTGAAAAATTGTTTGTTTCTCGATTGCGATGGAATATTTTCTTTTTAATGATAAATCTCAAAGTGAAGTCGCTAATGAATTGATAATTTAATTAATTACTATCCACGACGCCCGCTTTCGACGGTCTAATCAGAGAGGTTTTGAGACAATGGATACAATAACAGGTTCGTCTGTCTCTTTGGCCAACTCCCCGTTGGAATTTCGCATTCTCATTGGAGTCAATAAAAGAAATTCGCGTTCACAAATCCCTATTTAGGGAATCTCAAAAATCTAGAATTTCCGATTGCAAAGCATTGATGAGGTTATCTTCTTGATATCTTCTAGAGTGAAAGCCATATTTTTAGATTTAATCCAATGATAAAATCTTGGATGGCACAATGAATCATGTAAATTTTTTTAGTGTATTTACGGAATTATCTGTGGCAGAACAAACTCTAGAGAACGCATCAGCTACTACCATTATTATACGAATTAAAAGAAGAAGGGGTGAATGTGATATATGTTTTGTATTATATATGTCGTTGCTATTTTGATACATTTATTATTATTATAAAACTAACATTAAATGTTATTAAATAAAGTTGAATTTTGATGATATAAAGCCTTAAATTAAGATCTCTCGAGTAACTCGGTAGTGAATGGTCTTCTAAAGGCTTTTCGAGACGCGCACTTTAAACCATTTGGATACCAAATGCCTAAGTTGCCGAAAAGTCTGTGTGAATCTGAGAGGGAAAAAAGTGTTAGTTTTTTAGTTTTTAAATATGAACTTAGGATCAAGAATTCATAAATACCAGTATTTCTAAAATAAATAAATAAACAAATAATATTGCAGCGGAAATACTATCTTTGAGGCAACACTTACGGTAGCTAAGCGCTCTGGTTGTCTAACTTCACGGCTCTATTCTCTAGGATGGCGGTTAATATTGAAAGTGACTCTATCTATACATTTATTGTTAAGGAGCTCAACCAAAGAACTTTTTTATGCTTTTTTTAATTGATTCATTTAAATTTTTTTAACATTATTACAATTAATTAATTTTTTAAAAGGAGAGATCAGAAAATATGGAATAATAAAAATATGAACGTCCCCAAATGGGGATTCGTGAATCCAATATTTTTCTTAGATCCTCACTAAAGTCCTTTACAGGGTGTAAAATTTAAATTCGTAATTATTTTTTTTATTTTTTGAAATTCCTATCGGGATCCCTGTTTATTTACCCGAGGTGCTTACGTGTACGGAGACACACACCTCAAACCCAACCGGCCTCTGGCCGTAGCCATCTACCGGCACCCCGTGAAGTTACATCATTTCCTATCTCTAGCTCCTCCCTCCTGCTCACTCGTCTCTAGCTAGTGAACTAATCCTTATTTCTGGTTCTATCCAGAGCCTTTTATCCAACCTCTTCTATGCTATGGAGGATGTCCTAGTTGAGGAGGGACTCCCTCAGCACCGGCGTGTAGCCTACTCCTTTCGAAGAATGCATCACTGAGAGGGAACCTTCTTTACGTCCCTTCCACAGGACGGGATGTCACAGCAACTCCCTCTCCTCGTAGAGTTGCCTGAGGGCTAATGTGGAAAGATCCTATATTCCAATCCAGGGCTTGCTTGAGAAATTCCATCGGGAAATTGCACAAACAGAGCATGAGAGACGGATGGACGCTTCTCTATTATACCGGACAATCTTCAGAGTAACTCCTCGTAAATTCGTGTCTCTCATGGATGGATAACAAATCCTGCTTCTATTTACGTCCAAATTGCTTCTAATTTATAATAAGCAGATAGAGATCCTATTTGAGAAGGAATATTGATCATTTAGAATCCTACTATAATTGTAGACAAATCCAATACAAATCTTTTGATCTTATCAAAATCAATCGCTCCTACTAAATTTCTTCTTATCACTTAAAATAAAATTTAAAAAAAAAATGAATTTTGACTTTTTATAAAACAGAATTTATTTTTGTCCAAATAGCAGAGGCCCTTCGCAAAAAGAAAAAATTTTTTTTTTGAACAAGTTAGGGAAAAAGTCAATTTTAATTTATTAATTTTTTTTTAAATTCTTATTATTTAGCCTCATTTTTATTTGTTGAATTTCTTATCGGGATCCCCGTTTATTTGCCCGAGGTGCTTTTGATACACACCTCAAGCCCAACAGGTCTTTGTCCGTAGCATCTACCAGCACCCCGTGAAGTTACCCGTATATTATTTCCTATCTCTAGCTCCTCTTCATGCGTTCATTTCAAAGCTAGTGAACTAATCCTTATTTCTGGTTCCACCCGGTTCCTTTTATTAAACCTCTTCTATGCTAGGGAGGATGTCCTAGCAGTGGCGGACCCAAAAGAGTTTCTCGGGGGGCGGGAGGGAGGTAATCTGGTGTGACTGGTCGTACAGCACACAATTTTTTCTTATTTTAAATTAAATTTAAAGGTGCATTCTGTACTTGTTTACCAGAATAGAATTTTTAAGTATTAATTTTTAAAATTTTATATTAAAAATAAAAATTTTTTTCCAAAAAAAAAATATTTTTCTCAAATCTCGGGGGGTGAGGGGTAATTAGCCCCTTTATCCTCCCCTTGTATCCGCCCTTGTGTCCTAGTTTGAGGAGGGTCTCCCTCAGCACCGGCGTGTAGCCTACTCCTTTTGAAGAATGCATCACTGAGAGGGAATTTTTACGTCCCTTCCAGAGGACGGGATGTCACAGCAACTCCTTCTCCTCGTAGAGTTGCCTGGGGGCTATTGTGGTGATATCTGTAGCAGTTCACAATAAGATCGTAGTAGGTGATAATTCAGCTTGCCCTGCGTTGTATACCAAGAGTCGAGGGTTCGGATCCAAGGCAGTCAGATGATTTTATTTAAGCCATTTGGATACCAAATGTGATGTGCGTGTGAATGTGAGTGTGATTGGGAAAAAGTGTGTGTTTTTTAATAGGCCTAAAATAAAATAAAAAAATCTTTTGAATATCAATATAAATACTGTATAAATATTTTTATAACAAAATTCGAGTAAATAAAAAATTATCTCCAAGGTAATAAATTATAAATTTTAACAATTGCACTTTGCATTAATTAATTACAAACCTACTACAGATCCAATATTCCACTCCACTGCCTGCTTGAAGATTTGTTTACATTAAATAATAATTTTTATATAATTAAAAAATCCCTCACGTCCAGGATTTGAACACGGATCTTCTTTGTAGAACCCGATTTTTGGGAGGGTGGAGTTGTTCCTCCCCCCCTGTCTACGCCACTTAATGACAGCCATAATTTAGTGCAAATAAAAATAAAAAATTGAAAATACCATTCTACTTGAACAAATCCCGTATATCTTATTGATATATTAATATTATACTGCATGTCAGGCCAGAGATAAATTCAATGATTTATAAATGTTATTTCAGTAAGTCGTTAAAAAATTATTTTTTTCTCTTTATTCAGCTAATAATAATATTTTCATTTAATATTTATTAAGAAATATTATTATCTTTTACCCCCAATGTGGTGTATTATTTCTAAATAGATTTCAAGAAGGGGAATTAAGAGAAAACATAATAAACATCTGGTTGTCCCATCTAATATAATATATATGAAGAGTGGCATTTAAAAACATCCGGACATTTCCATTAGCTCTCACTCTTTGGGTTGACCTTTTATTGTAAACAAACGTCCATTTGCAATCTAATTAATAACAGAGGAGGAGGTCATAAAAGCTTTCTTCTTGTCCTTCATGCAATTCCTCTATTTATTTATTTTTTTCGTCTCTCTCTGTCTCCATTTTATGCGTTAATGGTGGCGTTGACATGTTTGCAATGGAAACCTCTCGTTGACTACTTGTTTTGAGAAAGAAGTCTGCAAAAAGATTTCCCCCGGACGACCGAGACCCGAAACTGTCAAACTTTGGGGATGAGAAAATAAACTTGAACTGACCTTTTCACCCCCACTCTCCCTTCAAAATATATCTCTATATATAAATAACCTTCCTTTCCAACGACGACGAGATGCCAACATGACTGATCGTTACGTTGATAGTTTCAAATTTTATATTTCCGCAAGCACGACGACGACAACGACGATCCTGCACATATGCTCATCCCCCCGACTCCTCTACCTCTTTTTTTTTTTAATAGCAGAATGAAGATGAAAAAGATTTACGATCTCTCACGATTAGCCGTCACATATGTGTTACCTAAGTAGACATCATAAAATGTTTACTGATATCATTGATATATGGCCGCCACCTCTTTTCTCTATTCATTGAAAGCCATATTTATTTATTCACCAAAATTGTTTTACTTTTTAACACTAGATCTTCCAAAAAAATTGATGGTACCGTAAAATCTCAAATAGGGAGGGAAAAGTCGATTTTCTATTTTGGAATCGACTTGATATTTTTCGATTTTTGGAATCGATTAATCAATTCTAAAAGACGACTTTTCGACTTTTTAAAAACTCTCTAATCCGTGCTTAGGAGATTACTCACTAACAAAGTATTAAACATATTTATTTATTTATAATATAAGATTTATTAAGTATTTAAACATTTTATTAAATACAACATACACAAATATTGTTTTCAATATTTTTATTAAAGAATATTCTATCCAGAAATTGCACGTGATATGGCACCGAACATTAAAATAAAATATGGAAGTTGAGTATCAAAATAAAACATTAAAATTAAGGAATTAAGAATGCCACATATGTTCACTAGCCGACCTTAGAAAGCATGTTGATTGATGTGTTATGTGTAGGTTTTAAAAGAAAGATGAAAGTCAATCAATGAAAAGGTTACAAACTATATTACCATCAGATAGTAAGCATTGTAAGAAAAAAGTCGAAATCGTCCAGTGAGAATCGATTCTAATCGACTTGAAAGAGTTTCGACTCGATTTTAAAAAGTCGATTATTTTCAATAAAAGATCGATTCTTGACTAAAGTCAGAGTCGACTTTTCCATCCCTATCTCAAATTCATAAAACTAGGCGAGATTAGAGCGGAGAAAGAGAAAGAAAGCATGCAGTAGTCAACGTGATGCTCCTAAAATCCGCGACGACCTCTTTTAAAAAAGATCCATAATAATAATAATAATTATTATTTAATCTATAATATGCTGCGAATGAAACATCATATTTTTTTTAAACTCAAGTTTGTTCACAGCCACTTAATTATGTGAATAAAAAAATGTTTTATAACGAGAAAGAGAGACATAATGTATTTGGAAAATAAACATTTAAATGCATTCATCAGTGAAAAGTTAAAATTTATTATTTTTTTTTTCATCCTCATTCCACATGCCACATGGCTTTTTCTCTCTATTTTAGTCGTTCAGAAAACAACAAGAAATAAAATTGAAATGTTTTTTTTTTTTTAATACTAAAGAGCTATATCAACAAAAACTCTCTCATTCTATTTGTTTTATTTAATATAATAATGACGCGGTTTGTATTCTTTGCCCAAAGTTTTATTTAGCACTAAAATGCCCCCTGTCTAGCTCTGGGCATTTTTTTCGGCCCTCTCTCTCCCTCGTCTAGATATAAAGTGCGGATCGCATTTTCTTATTTCTTTTATTAACTTTCCCTTCATTTTTCTCATTCCTCTCATTCCCTCCTCCTCTTATTTCTATTATCTTTCGGGTTTCGTTTTTATGAATCCCCTCAACGAGAGACGACAGCAAAAGTCTGAATGAACATCTCTTCTCTTATCTTCGAAATCTATCTTATCAAAGAAAATAGGACTAAATGGCCATTTTCTAGATGGTGGAACAGATATGATTAAAAATTGGGGCGTTCCAACTTTTGCACTCCTATAAGTGTGTGATTCGTATTATACGATTTATCAACATATGAATAAAAAAAAATAAATTAAAAAAATTAACATAAAATAATAGGAATGGAGCCTAAATGGCCTTAGATGCCAATAAAAATATTAAAACAAAAAAAAAAATCTGGTGTGACTGGCGCACAGCACACAACTTTCTCTTACCCTTCGGTAAGAGAAAGTTGTGCACTGTGCTGGTCACACCAGATTTTTTGTGTCGAGATATATTTAGTTTCCCATAGCACCTTAGTTTCAAACTTGCATTTTAAATGTTGATTGCTTGAAATAAACTATGGTTATTTTTCAAAATTTTAATCTCATATTTGGACATTTTATACACAATATAGAATCGTAAATAAATACAAAATTTCATAAGAATTGGAAAAAAAAATTTTAAATGCGTAAAAAGTTCCAAAGGGACCCCCTTTTGAATCGAAATTAACATACATATCCCTATAGGAAATTAACATTGGCCAAATGCGAAGATTAGGTAGGAAAGTTTAAAACGCGTAGAAAGAGAAAGATAGTTTTGTGAGAGAGAGATATGTTTTCTCCGAAAAAAAAAATGGGCGTTTAAATAATAATTGATTTTTAATCTAATAAAAAGAAAAAGATTTAAATTCGGTTACCATGGCAACCATTTATTTCTCCTATCTTTCCTATGAAGCACAAGAGTAAAGTGTGCTTCAAACAATTTTGAGGGCAAAACGAGAATATACATTTGAAAGAGCATCTAAAAAATAATTGATTTTTGAATTTTAATCAAAATCGTTAGAGCGAATTTTGAGAAAATCGAAAAAAACTGAAAAAGTACATCAGTAAAGTACTAGTACTTTTTGGCCGATTTTGATTAAAAGCTTATTTTGTCGGTCCCGGGGGGTGTTTAACTTAAATATAAAATTTCAGCCTCCTAGCTCAATTCCTTCATGCTTAAAATTGAACACACACACACACACACACACACACACACACACACACACACACACACACACACACACACACACACACACACACAGACAGACAGACAGACCATGTCGCGAAAACCACTTTTTTGGATTCAGGGGACCTCAAAACGTGAAGATCCATCAAAATCTCGACATCGAATTTTTGACATGAAACCAATACTTTCTCTCTATATATATATTACATATATACATAGGTAAGAGAAAGTAAAAATAATAATAAACATAAAATAACTCACACAATAAAAACTAAATGGACGATGTTATGCATAAAGGAACCAAGCGCCAATATGATCGGAATTGAGATAAGACCGCCATCTTGTAGGGAAAAAGAAGATCTATTATCATTACTATTCCAATTCAGTGCCTCCTTGAGGATTTGTTTATTCATGGAATGGGTCGTTTTGATAACTTACCTACACCAACATTAAAATAGCCTCCCTATGGGGAAATACATGGTGTTTGTTCTTCAGCATTAAAATAGCTTAAGGACAAACACCATGTATTTCCCCATAGGGAGGCTATTTTAATGTTGGTGTAGGTAAGTTATCAAAACGACCCATACACAAATGAAAAGAATACATAAATATTTCTTTTGTATGGGAGTAATCGTAATTTTAAGAATTAAAATTATTATTATTTTTTTTTTTAACACTCACACTTTTTTTTTCATTTACACTCACACACACATTCACACAGTCTTTTCGGCCATTTAAGACTTTAAAAGATACTCGTTTTTTGTAAATATATCTATTGGGGGTCCAGGCATTTCTATTTAATCATCGGACTGCCTGGAGTCCGAACCCGCGACTTTTGTTATACGAGATTAGCACGCTAACAGCCCTGAGGGCAGAAAATTATTATTACTACGTATTCCAATCCAGTGCCTGCTTGAGGATTTGTTTGCATTCATAGAATACACAAATGGAAAGAATACATAAATATTTCTTTGGTATGGGAGTAATCGTAATTTTAAGAATTAATAACTCAAAAATTTATAGGAATTTCGGGATGAAAATAATTTTCCTGAAATCCCAAGAAGGTCCTCTTTATGCATATAAAATTTCATTTCAAAATTCCAACGGGAAGTTGCCTAAATAGAGCGTGACAGACGGACAGCACCTCTATTATATATATATATATATATATATATATATATATATATATATAGATCTTATTAACCTTATTTTTAAAATGAAGTTTAAATGACTGAGATTATTTTTTGGGATAGATGAGAAAAATGCAGTCAAGTTTTTTCTTTAGAATTATTTAATAACTGCTGACGTTTCAGCGTTGATTAAAACCATCTTCGGAGCTGTTAGTTGTTCAAATTAATAATTTTGGCTGCATTTTTATTTTGTCTAATCTAGTAAGAGTTCTTTCTTGCGCAAGGAAAATCTTTTCTAATCTTTGAGTATGGTAAACATTTTATAAAAAAAAAAGATGATAAATATTCATAATTCAAAGGTGATGGTTTTTGCATAAATTGTCGTTGTGTTTTTTTTTTCTGATTCAAGCACTTTACAAATCCTAAGAGGTTAACCAACCCCAAAGAGAGGTAAAAAAAATATATTCCCAAAATGTTTTTATTTCTTAAGAATCAAAATGTGAAATGGAAAAATCTAATTTTTTTTCTTCTTATTCATCATCAAATATTACTAAAGCTTTTCTTTCTTTCGTCATCTTAATGGAATTTAAGACAATAAATCCTTCTAAGGGAAAGAGAGATTAAGAAGAAAAACGTCGAAGACAAGTCATATTGGAGCTTCCTCTAAAGAGTTATTAAATATTAATTTTTTTTTGTGTGGTTATTGCAAGAGTTTCAAGGTTAATTAACTTCTTTGAAACAGATATGGAAACAAATAGCAAATCAAAGGAAGTATTAATAAATAAAAAAGGAAATAATTTAAAAAAGAAAAAATCTGTAAAGTGGCCTATACTATGAAAATGCATTTGTCAAACGTACTAATGGCGGAAGTGCTAGTTAAACTGGAGTGTCCGTAGTGTAAGGAGTGATCCCCACCCCCACCTCTCTTCATTATACAAGGCCATTCAGAAAGTTCGTAGTGAGAACAAAAGTATACAGGGCCGGCCTGAGAGGAAATTGATGTGTATGCAAGAATGAACTTTGGCGTCCCTTACAATGAGAGTTGTTACGTAAAACATATTGAACCAGATTTTTTTAAGCCTTTATCAGGTCTATTCTCAAAAAACAGACGTTAAAATTTAAAATAAACAAATTGGTGTTAAAAAGTAAAGTAAAAACAATCAGCGTTAAAAAATGCTATTCAAAATCAAATCTATTCTGTAAACAAAAACTTTAAAGCCAAAACGGTAACATTTAGTAAATAAAGTTAAAAATTAGGTAAAAGGGGTGATCTGGTGTGACTGGTCGCACAGCACACAATTCTTTGTTATTATCGGTAATTTAAAGGTGCATTCTGTACTTGTTTAGCCAGAATAAATATACAAATCAAATTTTTAAGTATTAGTTTTTAAAATTTTATATTAAAAACACAATTTTTTCCCCAAATAAAATATTTTTCTCAAATCTCAGGGGGGTAATTACTCTCTTTACCCCTCCCCCCTTGTATTCGCCCTTGTCTGAAGTACACTTTACTGATGTAGTATTTTAGATTTTTCAAATTCACTTTCCAGCTCTTCCTTCCATAGAGCCAATATTAAATCCCTATGGAGATTTGCATGTTAGTTTCGATTCAACAGGGGGTCCCCTTTGGAAACTTTTTACACATTTAAAAAAAATTTTTTCCAATTCTTAGGAAATTTTGTATTTATTTAGGATTCTCTATTGTGTATAAAATGTCCAAATATGAGATTAAAATTTTGAAAATAACCATAGTTTATTTCAAGCAGTCAACATTTAAAATACACAGAATTTATGGAAATTTTGAATCAATTGACTTTTTTTTACTTATGAAATGCAAGTGGTTAAGTTAACTAATGTGTTATAGGAAACTAAATATATCTCGACACAAAAAATCTGGTGTGACCAGCACGGGCACTTTCTCCAAAATTGCCGAACCGGTCGAAAAGGTGTTTTTGCTCTGCGATCAGTCACACCAGATTTCTCCTCTTGTTCCTAAATCATTTCAGGAAAAAATCCAACTTTTTTATTATATAAAAGTAAATAACTTTTGGCTTTTAATGGCTTTTTTTTTTGAAAACGATGACTGATGAAGGTTTCTATAGAATTCCTAATGGAGGCACTGATTTCATTTTTTCTCTCAATCTGAATAAAAGTTTTCTTAAAGATATATGCGTTAATATTGGGCTATTGATATATATTCGTATTTTTTTATATTTCTTCAAGATATTTATCGGAGAAAAACCTTTTAAGGACCCATATTGGGGAGTTTAAGATAGCTCCAAATTGCGTTTTGTCCCCTTGTCGATTGGGGTGAAAGGGCGGCGCCCTCAGCTACATTCCCCCCCCCCCCAATCGGGGAATTACATATTGGTTGACAAAGGAGCCAATCCGTACCGAGAGAGGCGTTATTGGTAGTGTGCATGTTGTTCTACTCGAATATGACCTGTCTGGGGCTGCATGCTTGACTGCATAAGCAGCGTCATCATCGTGATTCCCTAAGGCTTCTGATTAGTCCAGTTTTCTTGGATTTTAGCAGCCCTCTAAGTCAAAAGGGCTTAACTTGGCCGATGGCATTGTTTTTATCGGGACACTCACTAGTCTCAGAGGTCTCGTAAAGCTCTCGAGAGATAGGAGAGGTTGAATAGTGATTGGATGCTGGATCTGGACCAATCTTAATCAAATTGCAGACGGAAGAAGCCCTACTCCCGTCATGACTCACTCGCATAGGAGAATAAATTAAATTCAAACATCTAAATTTTATTTCCAAAAAAAAAAAAAAAACTCTTGACATTTTCTTGCAATCATCCAGTATCCAATATTGGCTTATAATAAAAGACAAACAAAATTTGATTAAAAATCTGGTGTGACGGTCGCACAGCACACAACTTTCTCTTACCTTCGGTAATCGAAAGTTGTGTTTTGTGCTTGCGTTTGCTTTGTTGTTGTTGACAGACTTGAGGGGCCCCGGGGCTACTTAAAAATACGGGCCCCCACCCTAAAAGTTTTTTTCTAGTTTATAAAAGGCTATAGTGGCCCAATTTTTTACAGTTTTTTGACACAATTTTTTAAAAAGTTATATAGGCTTATAATATTTATTCAAATAAAAAAAGTTATTTACAAAGTCAAAATTCCCTAAACAGGTTACCATAATTTATTGAGGCCGGACGGATTGACGACTTCTAGGAGGGTCTGGGAAAATTTTTTGAAAATTAGTCACTGAAATCTGCATTTTTAGCTATCCTGAGACGTGAAAAATATTATCAAACTTACAAGTTAGCTTAATTTATAAGCATTTTAAATTTTAAAAAAAGTATTATCCTAAGGTGCGACGCGGACTAAAATTCCCCAATTTGCCCACGCTTTCAGTTCATATTAGTAAAATCCGGACATTTCTCAGATCCGGACGTCCGAACAGTGCACGCGTGTTCCAAATCCGGACTTATGGTAACCCTACCTAAACAGAAATAATAAAAATAATAATAGGTACCCAATACCTCTTTTTTTAGTTTTTTTAAATGATGGAGTCAGGAAAAACCCAAACAAGACGATTACAGCCAAATATTCTTTTATTTCAATTCTCGCCCAGACGGCTGACGTTAAGCCAGTCGGCTCAGAAGATGACCAGACCTCGGGCCGAAACGTCAGCCGTCAGGGCGAGAATTGAAATAAAAGAATATTTGGCTTCAATCGTCTTGTTTTTTTTCCTGACTCCATCATCATTAAGCCTACAGCCACTTTATCGATTGAGTTTTTATAAAATTACTCTCCTCGCCTTGAGTGATGCAAAATTGTCAATTATGGATTCCAAGTCAGCTTTCCTCGTTTGTTTCCACAGCTAGAACACCCAGACTTAATTAACTGTTTAGAAGATCAAGGAAATGATTTTTTGAATTATAATTTTTACCCTCTTATTAATATAATTTTTTTGTGGTTCAAGGGCCCAGGCTCCCTCAGAAAAAAAATTTTAAGAAAATGATTTTTTTTTTTATTGTATTAATTTATGTACAAAAAATAATGCCCTAAGGCTATCCCGTAAATAAAAAAAAAAAAAAAAAAAAAAAAAATTTTTTTATTGAAATTTTAACCATATTATTTTTTTATAAGAATTCAAAATTTGAAGCACAAAAGGCCCTCGGACGGCCCGGGACACCGGGATATAGCCCTCCCCCCCCCCCCGTCTGGCCCTGGTTGTTGTTGTGTTTCTTTTAGACTTAAGAAAGTTGTTTTTTTTTTCATTAACAACATATTTATCCTCTAACCAAAATAGGGCATACATTTTATATAAAAAATTATTTTGCAGATCTTTTCTTATCAAACTAAACATCTTCCAAGCCAATAAAGAAAATTTTCATATCAGTCAGTTTGAATTATATTACGAAATTCCTTTATTTTTTTTTTCAAAGCAACATATCAATTCCCTTTTTTTTCTCTTTATTCTTCAAAATCCATTTTCACTGAGATTTCTTTTTACTTAAAAATGAAATAAAATTCTTAAATATGATCAACGAGAGCCTCGCTGTCTTGTTCAATTTTAAATTTTATTAAATTTCAAAAAAAAATATAAAGTTTTTATTTTTTTGATGTAGTTTTTTCTTTGCGTGATTATTACGTCATAGGTGGAATGAAATTGCATTGTGATTCTAAAAAAGAGAGAGAGATACTTATTTAGATTCAATATTTTATATATATTTGATGTGAAAAATGGGCTTTAATATAAGATCAAAGCAAAAGAGAAGAGATTGAAAGAAATCAAAAACAAATTTTCAAAGTAAAAAAAAAATGAAATTTCTACGACATGTCATATCATTTTTTTATTTCATTTATTTTTTACTTTTTTTTATTTCATTTCTACGTATTTCACTTTATGAAAATTAGAAATTAAATCTTTCTTTGACTCCAATAGATGGCTTGTTTTTAGAACAGAAGACCAATTCATGTGTGTCTGATTAATTATTAAAGCGATAGCGTATTATTAGCCTACTCTTTTTTATAAGGCCTCCTGAATATTAGGGATGGAAAAGGCGCTCAAAATGACGATTTTCGATTCTTAGATCGATTATTCACTTATTCAAAGTCGACTTTTTAACTCGTTCTTAGGAGATACTCAGTAAATATTAAGGGGGTTCAGGAGCGACGTCTAAAAACTTTAAAAAATACTAGACTATTATAAGGGATTTTTCAATGCGGTTTTTTTTAATGAATTAAATTCATAAGAGAGTATTGGGACATCGAGCTATAATTTATTTAATGACTTATTAAAAAATTAACGTAATAAATTTTTTGTTATCAAGCAAATACAAAAAAACAATCTGTCCCAATAATCTTTAATTTTTTTAAATTTAAAAATGAATTTATTGTTATTATTAATCACATATTAACTAAGAAATTTTTAAAATAAGCTTACATGATTTATTTAAAAACCAACTGTCAAATTAGTTCAGCATTCTTGCAATAGATGGCAGTTTAGTCTAACAGACGATCTCTTATTAGCCTATACCTATGTATTTTTATGCTTTTATAAAAGATACATAATATATAATAACATTTATAAAGTATTTATTGTTAAAAGATCAATGAAAATCAACCAAATGCATTAAATATTATTAGCTACCATTCTGACATCTCTTGGCAAATTTTTGAATTACTTGATTTTTTGGGTATACTTTTTATGACACACTACGCCATCTTATCGGGAAAAACATGTGTAACACCTTCGCTCCCGAGCTCCCTTAAATATATTTATTTATTTATAATTTAAGATTTATTAAGTATTTAAACATTTTATTGAATTCGACACACACAAATATCGTTTCCAATATTTTTATAAAAGAATATTTTAAACAGAACAGTAATGAGGCGCCAAAGAACAAAAACTTTATTTAAATAGTCGCGTTCCCGAAAGTCGACGATATTTAAATAAAGTTTTGTTCTTTTCTCTCCTTTTCTGTTATTATCTCACCATTAATTTCTTTTCTAAAAATCTATCCAGAAATTGCACGTGATATGGCACCGAACATTAAAATAAAATATGAAAGTTGAGTATCAAAATAAAACATGAAAACATTAAAATTGAGGAATTAAGAATGCTACATATGTTCACTAACCGATCTTAGAAGGCGTCTTGATTGGTGTGTTATGTGTAGGTTTTAAAAGAAAGATGAAAGTCAATCAATGAAAACGTTACAAACTATATTACCATCGGATACTAAGTATGGTAGGAAAAAAATCGAAATCGTCCAGTGAGAATCGATTCTTTTCGACTTGAAAGAGTTACGACTCGATTCTTAAAAAGTCGATTATTTTCATTAAAAGATCGATTCTTGACTAAAGTCAGAGTCGACTTTTCCATCCCTCCTTAATACTTTGCTTTTAATATTTATCTCGAAAATGTTATCTATATCCCCCATTGCCCTAATTTTTTTTTTATCTTTTCATAAAATAAAACCCTAATTCGATTAGCTCCTACAATAAACGCCACGTGTATCGCTTAGTTTTTAAATAGCTATTTTGAATTTAATCAAGTTTTTTTAATTAATATTAATAACAACATTATCTTTACGAGAAAAATAATTTATTCTTTGTTTACTATAGATTCCTTTTTTATTTATTTTTTTAAGGATAAATAATAATATTATAACTTCACAAAGAATATTCGTAATAAGAAATTCCAAAGTTTATTGCTTACATTTACTACTTAATAATTTTTTTTTTTTTTTTTTTTGTTAATCTACATATTAAAATCAAAATATAGTTGTAGGAGACCCTAAAGATTTTATCAGACCGTCTGCTTGGCATTTTATTAGTTTTTATATTTTAAATGCATGAAAATATATTTTTATAAACCTTGTTTTTATATAAGTGAGCGAGAGGCGATATGGACCCCTTTGTTTGAAAGTCCCAATGGTCATCTCGATATGAGAAATGAGTATTATTTTCTTATGCCGGGTTGCAAGAACGTATTTAACGGTTCGTTAAACGCTTTTGGTGCTCTTAAACCTTCCGCTAAATAATTTTGGGTTGAACTTATTTAAAAGGTGATTGGTTCGTAATTTTCAACTAAACGTTGAAATTCGGACCTTTAAGCAATAAAGTATCCACTAACCTGATTTGTTCCATTGAAATAAAAAAGAATTTGGTAATAGAGAAGCTGGTCTTTTCTCTGGACCAATTGCATCTATCTATATATCTTAAGAGAAGGGAATTGTTAACGAGTTCCTTTAAAGTTGCTCTAGCCACAGCCTATAATTTTAACGCCCAAAGCTAACAGACTGTTA
>JAKCPI010006892.1:0-20363 GCA_023213315.1 Euborellia annulipes | reverse complement strand
ATTAGCCTGAAGTGGGGAAATTGTTCCCAAGAAGTGGCGAATGATACTGCCCCTACATAAGAATTATCCTTGGCTTTATTACTCTCAGATAACCTTATCGCTGCTTCCTGTAAGAGATACTCGTCTGTGCCATAATATTTTTATTTCTTGCTGTTTAGTAAATTCTTCACAAAGTTTTCTATCTGTCGGCCGGTGAGGTTTTTTACAATATATACACCTGAGCGGAGCAGAACAAGGATTTGTTTGATGGTGTTCACCACATATTTCACATCTCGTTTGACTTTTGCATAGGTTGCTTGTATGGCCAAATCTCAAACAATTGAAGCACTGTACTGACCCTTTGTACATACATTTCAACCTTGCAGATTACTCCTAGTAGTTTAATCTTTTCGGGGATAGATTGTCCCCTAAAAGTAAGGATTACGACCGGGGTAGGCTCTTTGGTCCCATTTTTATAAATTTTCGATATCCGCCTTGCCTTAGTTACCCTTTTATCTCCTATAAACGCCACTATTTCTTCCTCAGAAAGCGTACAATCTACGTCTCTTACCACACCTTGTTTAAACAGAACGAAATCAGGGATATAACAAATATAATTCATCACACTCCAATGTGGAGACAACATTAACAAATTCGCCTCCTCTATCGTGTCTAACATAATTTTAATTCTATTATAACCTATTTTCGTTATTGAAATTATATTCTTATAAATTGAGAAAGCTCGATCCCTAATTAGTTTACCTATTGTCATCGCGTGTATTCTATTATTTTCAAGATTTTCTACATACAACGTGTATGGACCTACATCTTGGGGACCGTATATGTTGTTTTTACATCTTTCGTAATATTTTAAGTTTCTAGTTTCGTGTGCCTGATTTAATTGAGTATTATCCTGTGTTAATGGATCATTAGATGATGTCTGTGACGTTGAAGCTATAGGAACAGGAGATGATATATGATAGGCGATAGGTGAGTCAATGGAAGGAGAAACATCAGATTTACCAGTTTCCAACAAGGCCGATCTTATTTTATTCGATGAAGCCAGCTGGTTTTCATCTTCATTTTTCCTCTTCAAGCTTACATCTGTCTCCATGGTGCTCTGTTGTGTCTGCTGGCTCTCGTCCTCCTTCATGTTGAAATTTGCGAAGGCGGGTGCCGAAGCCCCCTCCTTTCTTCTATGTTGTGATAGTTCTCAATTAAAAGTTCAATTAAGAAATTATTAACGAATGTAAACAACCCTAACGTAAACAAACCAATGAGTCCACCCTTCTTTCACCGAGAATATTGTTTATGCAATTTGAACCTCAGTTCAACTGTAACGTAATTCAGGAGAAATGTTTTTAAACTAATTACTAACCGGTATTAGTTTTAAATTCACCCTATAACTTCACTTTTCGCTTAAAATTTGCCGAGCGCAATAAAAACAAATACATTGGGTCCGAGCCCTCTTGATCGTTTTTTCTTCAGGGCTTTTGACTAGACGCGAAGCTCGCCGAAGGCGATAGCATTGTTAATTATTTTATTTATTAGGATTGGATAAGGGGGTAAAAATTGGAAAAAATGTTTTTTAAATTTATTTTAACTAAATCGAAGCCAAATAAATAGAAAACATTCAAAAAATAGCGTTGATTATTATTTTGATTAGGGGGGGGGATGAAGGGTTGATTACTTAAAAAAGGCCTTGGAATATTCCAAATCACTTGTTGACATTCTTTTCCGGCTCTAAATATAATTAGATAAGATTAAAAAGTATTTTTTTTACTTTTAATAAAAAGGGAATTGTTATTTTCATCTATTTATTCCTATACAAAGAAAAACAAGTCTCTCTCTCGATCAGTCGAGTCGAGCGCGTTGCCGCGCGGCAGGCTGCAATCTTTTTTAATTGTGTTTAAAGTGAATCAAAGTGAATAATTAATATAGTGTAACCCACCCTGACCTCACCGTCATCCAGCACACTCTCTTGAATGTCTTACTAAAGGTAATTATTATGCATTTTTTCTTTGAAAAAAAAAAAAAAATGATAGAAACAAATAATTTGGCTGCGAAAAACGATTCTTTTGAATATGAAATTAAATATTTTGTATTTCACTAAGGGTAGAGGGGAGAATATAAGCTGTTAAAACGGGGGGGGGGGGAGTGTAGGTGTCATTGAAAAAAAATTTTTTATCTTTTTTTTTAAACACCTTTTTTTCTCATTCACCCTCGCACACACATTGACACAG
Source organism: Euborellia annulipes (assembly GCA_023213315.1). Taxonomy (NCBI): domain Eukaryota; kingdom Metazoa; phylum Arthropoda; class Insecta; order Dermaptera; family Anisolabididae; genus Euborellia; species Euborellia annulipes. Next base: position 18,141 of record JAKCPI010006892.1, on the reverse strand, counting down.
TCTTTTCGTGGAACTGCCAGGGATCCGAACCCCCGACGTACGGTATAGAAGGTAGGGACGCGACCAACTACACCAAGCCTGAGGGCATTTTTTAAATCTTTTCTTAAGTCACCATTATTTACCATAAATTATATTATATTATATTCTTTCTATATGGTCTATATTTTTGTTAACCAAATTTCCTTAATATACTTTTACACAGGGGTGGATTAAGGGTTGAAAATTAAAATAAAATAATTACAAAATAAAATAAAAATTAAAATAATTATTACTTTTTTATAAATGTATTCAAATTATTTCGAGGTGAAGGCTCGCATTTCCTTAAAGGGGGGGGGGGGGAGGTATGAAGGCATTAACCAGGGGGGGTTAATGCCTCATCCCTATAATGCACAAAGATATTAATGTTTTTTAATACTTTTACTAAAAAATAAGTGCAATCCGTTTGATTTAAAATTTATATTCAATATTTAGCAAATATCAAAGTGGGGTAGAAACATTTAAATGTCAATCTAAAATTTCTTACTGGGGCGGAATTAATTTTTGAAGATTTTTTAAATTCTCATAAACAGATAATAATAACATTGGGTAACTTAGGAACCCATCGAATCCCTTGCAGAATTTTGTAGGGATTTTTTTCATTAGGTAGAAAAGTAAGATATGATTAGTCCACTTAGAATTTTACTGGGGTGAGTTACCGCATCTTTTTGTATATAGAACTAATCCCAATTCGGATTTGAATTTTTACTTTCTCTTACCTATATGAAGTAGGTTAATATACATATATATATAGAGAGAAAGTATTGGATTCATATCAAAAATTCGTTGTCGAGACTTTGATGGATATACACGTTTTGAGGTCCCCTGAATCCAAAAAAAAGGTTTCTGTCTGTAGGGATCAATTTAAAGCATGAAGGAATTGAGCTAGGAGGTTGAAATTTTATATTTAAGATAGGCACTCCCCTAGGGCGTGATAATAAGATTTTAGAAAAATATTTTTCTTCAGGAATGAAAGTTAGAAGAAAACGCAACGAGAATTTTTCTTTAAAAATATATTTTAACAGCTGACGTTTCGGCTTTGGTCAAAGCCATCCTCGGACCGGTTAGTGGTCATCCGAGAATGGCTTTTACCAAGACCGAAACGTAAGCTGTTAAAATATATTTTTAAAGAAAAAATTCTCGTTGCGTTTTCTTCTAACTTTCATTCCTGATACAAATTCCACCAGCCATAAAATACCCTTATACCAGCGTTTTCCAAACTGTGAGGCGCGCCTCCCTAGGGAGGTGCGGACTTGTCTGATAAGGGGAGGCGCGAATATTGGCCACCAAGACGAATTTTCCAAATGATTGCTAGTTTTAATATAAATAAGAATAAATAGAAAAAATATCTTTATATAAATTTATATTTTTTAGCATTAAAAATTTTTGTTTTTGTATTATTTTATAAAATGGAAGGGAGGGGGAAGCGTTATAAAATTAAATATTTTTAAGGGAGGCGTGTTAACATAAGTTTGGAAACCACTGCTCTAGAGTCAGCACTTGCAGTACCGGAACCTTTGGCGGGAATAAACCGGTATAGTTGAGGGAAGATGGTTTTTCGTAAATATCTCTAAAACTATGCGGTTTTCCGCAAAAATTCATCCATACAAAAATAATTGAAATTAAATTACAAACAAAAATGGTCTAGTACATAATCACGCTAAAGTGAATGGCTCGGGAGATATAGAGGGGTCAAATTTGTAATTCTAACAATGGTTGTCATGGTAACAAGATATAAAAATTTATCTATCTTGTCGCCCACGGGGCTTGGAGTAGTTGGTAGCGTGTCTACCTTCTATACCGAACGTCGCGGGTTCGGACCCCAGGCAGTCCGATGATTTTATTTAAGTCATTTGGATACCAAATGGCTTAAATAAGAATGCCTGGACCCCAATATGTACATTAATCAATAACGTGTATCGTTTAAAGTCTTAAATGGCCTAAGTTGCCGAAAAGACTGTGTGAATGGAGAAAAAAAATTGTGAATGTTTTTTGAGAAAAAAAAAAAAAAAATCTATCTTGTCAGTGACTCCTTTCATATGAATTATAAATTTTACCCCTCTATATCTTCCGAACCGTTCACTTTAGCGTGATTATGTACTAGAATTTACTTTACGATATTTCTGTTGTTTTTAGAAAATTCAGCTACTGTAAAATAGACAATGATTTATGCCAAAAAATGTCTTATTACTAATAATGCTTCTATGATAAATTATAGAGCATTCTATAAAATTATTTAATTAAAATAGACTTTACTTAAAGAAAAAACAAATAAGACGCTATAGAAATTATAAATGCAAATGGTAACAATAAGCCCTGAGGAATATCAGGTTTGGCGGCCTAAATAAAAAATTAAATAATCTTTTATTTCCTTTTCCTGACTATAATGAAAATGAATTAACCAAATAAAACCAGCTATATTATTTTTTAAAAATACCCCAGAAATAAAAATTCGCTCTCGGGCTCGGTGTAGTTGGTAGCGCGCCTATCTTGTACACCAAGTGATCCCATGCAGTCCGATGATTTTATTTAAGCCATTTGGACACCAAATAACGGTTATCATCAAAGTCTTATATGGCCTAAGTTGGTGCATTTGTGTGTGAGTATTTTTATAATAAATTGGATATCATTGTGGTTCTGAGCTGCTGTTTTTTTTTAGAGAGAGGGATGAATAAATATCCTCAAGTATGGATTAAAAAAATAGTTCCTTTTTTTTCTTTTTAAGACGCGAAGCTCATGGATGGCTTTGATTAATGTACGAAAATGCAATTAAGATAATTGCGTCATATTGTCATTTATCATGGAAGCTTTAAACTTAATGTAATGTTGATAAAAAAAAAAAAAACAGGGAAAACTCGAAGGATGTTACTACAGACGTAGCAATGAGAAATTATATTGAAATTCTTTTAAATGAATTGAAAAATTGTTTGTTTCTCGATTGCGATGGAATAATTTCTTTTTAATGATAAATCTCAAAGTGAAGTCGCTAATGAATTGATAATTTAATTAATTACTATCCACGACACCCGCTTTCGACGGTCTAATCAGAGAGGTTTTGAGACAATGGATACAATAACAGGTTCGTCTGTCTCTTTGGCCAACTCCCCGTTGGAATTTCGCATTCTCATTGGAGTCAATAAAAGAAATTCGCGTTCACAAATCCCTATTTAGGGAATCTCAAAAATCTAGAATTTCCGATTGCAAAGCATTGATGAGGTTATCTTCTTGATATCTTCTAGAGTGAAAGCCATATTTTTAGATTTAATCCAATGATAAAATCTTGGATGGCACAATGAATCATGTAAATTTTTTTAGTGTATTTACGGAATTATCTGTGGCAGAACAAACTCTAGAGAACGCATCAGCTACTACGATTATTATACGAATTAAAAGAAGAAGGGGTGAATGTGATATATGTTTTGTATTATATATGTCGTTACTATTTTGATACATTTATTATTATTTTTATAAAACTAACATTAAATGTTATTAAATAAAGTTGAATTTTGATGATATAAAGCCTTAAATTAAGATCTCTCGAGTAACTCGGTAGTGAATGGTCTTCTAACTGCTTTTCGAGACGCGCACCTTAAGCCATTTGTATACCAAATGCCTAAGTTGCCGAAAAGTCTGTGTGAATGTGAGTGGGGAAAAAGTGTTAGTTTTTTTATTTTTTAAATATGAACTTAGGATCAAGAATTCATAAATAGGCCTACCAGTATTTCTAAAATAAATAAATAAACAAATAATATTGCAGCGGAAATACTATCTTTGAGGCAACACTTACGGTAGCTAAGCGCTCGGGTGGTCTAACTTCACGGCTCTATTCTCTAGGATGGCGGTTAATATTGAAAGTGACTCTACCTATACATTTATTGTTAAGGAGCTCAACCAAAGAACTTTTTTATGCTTTTTTTAATTGATTCATTTAAATTTTTTAAATTATTACAATTAATTAATTTTTTAAAAGGAGAGATCAGAAAATATGGAATAATAAAAATATGAACGTCCCCAAATGGGGATTCGTGAATCCAATATTTTTCTTAGATCCTCACTAAAGTCCTTTACAGGGTGTAAAATTTAATTTCGTAATTCCATCGGGAAATTGCACAAACAGAGCATGAGAGACGGATGGACGCTTCTCTATGATACCGGACAATCTTCAGAGTAACTCCTCGTAAATTCGTGTCTCTCATGGATGGATAACAAATCCTGCTTCTATTTCCGTCCAAATTGCTTCTAATTTATAATAAGCAGATAGAGATCCTATTTGAGAAGGAATATTGATCATTTAGAATCCTACTATAATTGTAGACAAATCCAATACAAATCTTTTGATTTCGCTTTGTTCTTATCAAAATCAATCTCTCCTACTAAATTTCTTCTTATCACTTAAAATAAAATTAAAAAAAAATGAATTTTGACTTTTTATAAAAACAGAATTTATTTTTGTCCAAATAGCAGAGGCCCTTCGCAAAAGAAAAATTTTTTTTTGAACAAGTTAGGGAAAAAGTCAATTTTAATTTATTAATTTTTTTTTTAAATTCTTTATTATTTAGCCTCATTTTTATTTGTTGAATTTCTTATCGGGATCCCCGTTTATTTGCCCGAGGTGCTTTTGATACACACCTCAAGCCCAACAGGTCTTTGTCCGTAGCATCTACCAGCACCCCGTGAAGTTACCCGTATATTATTTCCTATCTCTAGCTCCTCTTCATGCGTTCATTTCAAAGCTAGTGAACTAATCCTTATTTCTGGTTCCACCCGGTTCCTTTTATTAAACCTCTTCAATGCTAGGGAGGATGTCCTAGCAGTGGCGGACCTAAAAGAGTTTCTCGGGGGGCGGGAGGGAGGTAATCTGGTGTGACTGGTCGCACAGCACACAATTTTTTCTTATTTTAAATTAAATTTAAAGGTGCATTCTGTACTTGTTTACCAGAATAGAATTTTTAAGTATTAATTTTTAAAATTTTATATAAAAAATAAAAATTTTTTCCAAAAAAAAAAAAATTAAATATTTATTGAATTCATATATCCGGAAAGTAAGGGTGTGCCGCCGGGAGTCGAACCACGGATCCTCCGATTGGTACTCAGAGTGCCCTAACCACTAGACCACAGCACTGGTGTGCCGCCGGGGAGTCGAACCACGGATCCTCCGATTGGTACTCAGAGTGCCCTAACCACTAGACCACAGCACGACATTCGGATATATGAAGTTCACTTATGAACTCACTTGGAAAGCAAATTTAGTCATCAGGAGAAATGGACTCCATGAACGGTGCCACAAATTTAATCCCTCGACCAGGTGCAATCCAGATGGAATAATTGAGGAGACCTCAATTTTAATTAATTAATAAATAAGAAATTAAGTATATAATATTTAAGATATTATATATATCGCGTATATTGAGCCGCGAAATTTATACAATTAAATACCAAATTTCAACCTCGTCAGCTCAATTCCTTCATGCTTAAAATTGAACACAGACACACACACACAGACACACACACACACACCCACCCCCAATATTCAGACAGACCATGTCGCGAAAACCACTCCCCCCCCCCCCCCCCCCCCCCCCCCCCCCCCCCCCCCCCCCCCCCCCCTCCTCCTTTTTTTCACTCTTGGATTCGGGGACCTCAAAACGTGAAGATCCATCAAAATCTCGACATCAATTTTGACATGAATCCAATACTTTCTCTCTATATATATATTACATATATACATAGGTTTTTATTAAGAGAAAGTAATAAAAATTTTTTCAAAAAAAAAAAATATTTTTCTCAAATCTCGGGGGGTGAGGGGTAATTAGCCCCTTTATCCTCCCCTTGTATCCGCCCTTGTGTCCTAGTTTGAGGAGGGTCTCCCTCAGCACCGGCGTGTAGCCTACTCCTTTCGAAGAATGCATCACTGAGAGGGAATTTTTACGTCCCTTCCAGAGGACGGGATGTCACAGCAACTCCTTCTCCTCGTAGAGTTGCCTGGGGGCTATTGTGGTGATATCTGTAGCAGTTCACAATAAGATCGTAGTAGGTGATAATTCAGCTTGCCCTGTCTTGTATACCAAGAGTCGAGGGTTCGGATCCAAGGCAGTCCGATGATTTTATTTAAGCCATTTGGATACCAAATGTGATGTGTGTGTGAATGTGAGTGTGATTGGGAAAAAGTGTGTGTTTTTTAATAGGCCTAAAATAAAATAAAAAAATCTTTTGAATATCAATATAAATACTGTATAAATATTTTTATAACAAAATTCGAGTAAATAAAAAATTATCTCCAAGGTAATAAATTATAAATTTTAACAATTGCACTTTGCATTAACTAATTACAAACCTACTACAGATCCAATATTCCACTCCAGTGCCTGCTTGAAGATTTGTTTACATTAAATAATAATTTTTATTTAATTAAAAAATCCCTCACGTCCAGGATTTGAACACGGATCTTCTTTGTAGAACCCGATTTTTGGGAGGGGGAGTTGTTCCTCCCCCAATCTACCCTCCCCTGTCTACGCCACTTAATGACAGCCATAATTTAGTGCAAATAAAAATAAAAAATTGAAAATACCATTCTACTTGAACAAATCCCGTATATCTTATTGATATATTAATATTATACTGCATGTCGAGGCCAGAGATAAATTCAATGATTTATAAATGTTATTTCAGTAAGTCGTTAAAAAATTATTTTCTTCTCTTTATTCAGCTAATAATAATATTTTCATTTATTATTTATTAAGTAATATTATTATCTTTTACCCCCAATGTGGTGTATTATTTCTAAATAGATTTCAAGAAGGGGAATTAAGAGAAAACATAATAAACATCTGGTTGTCCCATCTAATATAATATATATGAAGAGTGGCATTTAAAAACATCCGGACATTTCCATTAGCTCTCACTCTTTGGGTTGACCTTTTATTGTAAACAAACGTCCATTTGCAATCTAATTAATAACAGAGGAGGAGGTCATAAAAGCTTTCTTCTTGTCCTTCATGCAATTCCTCTATTTATTTATTTTTTTCGTCTCTCTCTGTCTCCATTTTATGCGTTAATGGTGGCGTTGACATGTTTGCAATGGAAACCTCTCGTTGACTACTTGTTTTGAGAAAGAAGTCTGCAAAAAAGATTTCCCCCGGACGACCGAGACCCGAAACTGTCAAACTTTGGGGATGAGAAAATAAACTTGAACTGACCTTTTCACCCCCCACTCTCCCTTCAAAATATATCTCTATATATAAATAACCTTCCTTTCCAACGACGACGAGATGCCAACATGACTGATCGTTACGTTGATAGTTTCAAATTTTATATTTCCGCAAGCACGACGACGACAACGACGATCCTGCACATATGCTCATCCCCCCGACTCCTCTACCTCTTTTTTTTTTTTAATAGCAGAATGAAGATGAAAAAGATTTACGATCTCTCACGATTAGCCGTCACATATGTGTTACCTAAGTAGACATCATAAAATGTTTACTGATATCATTGATATATGGCCGCCACCTCTTTTCTCTATTCATTTAAAGCCATATTTATTTATTCACCAAAATTGTTTTACTTTTTAACACTAGATCTTCCAAAATGAGTGAGAATAGAGCCATAGAGGAGTATTGAAATTTTGTTTTTGTCATTTATTCAAATTATGATATATGTGGAATCCAGCACATTTATTTGCTAGATGTATAAAAAAACATATGTTTATATATAGATAAATTACAAAAGCAGAGGAGGCAAGTAGTCGAGGGGAACTCGAGTTCATTTCACCTCAGAGCCAAAAACTAGGAACCGACCAAATATTCGGTTTCGGTTACGGTTTCGGCCAAAAACTGGCCGAACCTTTCGGCCAGCAAAAACCTGAGTTTGAAAAGATGGGATGAGACTTTGATAGTGATTTTTCAAAAATTTTTGGAAAAATTGGAAAAAAATGAATTTCTTACTCATTTAATTTTTTTTAATTTAGAAGATTTTATTTTTCAAAAGTAAAAATATATCATTTTTAAAAATAAATGAAATAAAAGAAGAAATTTTGCCTCCCTCTGCCCCCCCCCCCCAGTTCTGGCGCCTATGTTTATTTATAATATAAGATTTATTAATTTTTTAAACATTTTATTTAAATACATTACACACAAAAATTGTTTTGAATATTTTTATAAAAGAATATTCTATCCAGAAATTTCACGTGATATGGCACCGAACATTAAAATAAAATATGGAAGTTGAATATCAAAATAAAACATTAAAATTGAGGAATTAAGAATGCCACATATGTTCACTAACCGATCTTAAAAAGCGTGTTGATTGGTGTGTTATGTGTAGGTGTTAAAAGAAAGATGAAAGTCAATCAATGAAAACGTTACAAACTATATTACCATCAATGCATTGTAAGAAAAAAGTCGAAATCGTCCAGTGAGAATCGATTCTAATCGACTTGAAAGAGTTTCGACTCGATTTTAAAAAGTCGATTATTTTCAATAAAAGATCGATTCTTGACTAAAGTCAGAGTCGACTTTTCCATCACTATTCATAAAACTAGGCGAGATTAGAGCGGAGAAAGGAAAAGAAAGCATGCAGTAGGGTCAACGTGATGCTCCTAAAATCCGCGACGACCTCTTTTAAAAAGATCCATAATAATAATAATTATTATTTAATCTATAATATGCTGCGAATGAAACATCATATTTTTTTTAAACTCAAGTTTGTTCACAGCCACTTAATTATGTGAATAAAAAAATGTTTTATAACGAGAAAGAGAGACATAATGTATTTGGAAAATAAACATTTAAATGCATTCATCAGTGAAAAGTTAAAATTTATTATTTTTTTTTTTCATCCTCATTCCACATGCCACATGGCTTTTTCTCTCTATTTTAGTCGTTCAGAAAACAACAAGAAATAAAATTGAAATGTTTTTTTTTTTTTTTTTTTAATACTAAAGAGCTATATCAACAAAAACTCTCTCATTCTATTTGTTTTATTTAATATAATAATGACGCGGTTTGTATTCTTTGCCCAAAGTTTTATTTAGCACTAAAATGCCCCCTGTCTAGCTCTGGGCATTTTTTTCGGCCCTCTCTCTCCCTCGTCTAGATATAAAGTGCGGATCGCATTTTCTTATTTCTTTTATTAACTTTCCCTTCATTTTTCTCATTCCTCTCATTCCCTCCTCCTCTTATTTCTATTATCTTTCGGGTTTCGTTTTTATGAATCCCCTCAACGAGAGACGACAGCAAAAGTCTGAATGAACATCTTTCTTATCTTCGAAATCTATCTTATCAAAGAAAATAGGACTAAATGGCTATTTTCTAGATGGTGGAACAGATATGATTAAAAATTGGGGCGTTCCAACTTTTGCACTCCTATAAGTGTGTGATTCGTATTATACGATTTATCAACATATGAATAAAAAAAATAAATTAAAAAAATTAACATAAAATAATAGGAATGGAGCCTAAATGGCCTTAGATGCCAATAAAAATATTAAAACAAAAAAAAAAAATAATAATAAACATAAAATAACTCACACAATAAAAACTAAATGGACGATGTTATGCATAAAGGAACCAAGCGCCAATATGATCGGAATTGAGATAAGACCGCCATCTTGTAGGGAAAAAGAAGATCTATTATCATTACTATTCCAATTCAGTGCCTCCTTGAGGATTTGTTTATTCATGGAATGGGTCGTTTTGATAACTTACCTACACCAACATTAAAATAGCCTCCCTATGGGGAAATACATGGTGTTTGTTTTTTTTGTTTTTTTTTTTAAAAAACATTCACACTTTTTCTCATTCACACTCACACTCACACACACATTCATACAGTCTTTTCGGCAACTGAGGCCATATAAGACTTTTTACGATATCCGTTATTAATAAATATACATATATGGGGTCCAGGCATTCTTATTTAAGCCATTTGGTATCCAATTGGCTTAAATAAAATCATCGGACTGCCTGGGGTCCGAACCCGCGACGTTTGGTATATGAGGTTAGCACGCTAACCTCTACGCCATGCCCCGAGGGCATGGTGTTTGTTCTTCAGCATTAAAATAGCTGAAGGACAAACACCATGTATTTCCCCATAGGGAGGCTATTTTAATGTTGGTGTAGGTAAGTTATCAAAACGACCCATACACAAATGAAAAGAATACATAAATATTTCTTTTGTATGGGAGTAATCGTAATTTTAAGAATTAAAATTATTATTATTTTTTTTTTTTAACACTCACACTTTTTTTTCATTTACACTCACACACACATTCACACAGTCTTTTCGGCCATTTAAGACTTTAAAAGATACTCGTTATTTGTAAATATATCTATTGGGGGTCCAGGCATTTCTATTTAATCATCGGACTGCCTGGAGTCCGAACCCGCGACTTTTGTTAGCACGCTAACCATAACCAAACCCCGAGGGCAGAAAATTATTATTACTACGTATTCCAATCCAGTGCCTGCTTGAGGATTTGTTTGCATTCATAGAATACACAAATGGAAAGAATACATAAATATTTCTTTGGTATGGGAGCAATCGTAATTTTAAGAATTAATAACTCAAAAATTTATAGGAATTTCGGGATGAAAATAATTTTCCTGAAATCTCAAGAAGGTCCTCTTTATGCATATAAAATTTCATTTCAAAATTCCAACGGGAAGTTGCCTAAATAGAGCGTGACAGACGGACAAACGGACACACCCTCTAATATATATATATATATATATATATATCTTAATAACCTTATTTTTATAATGAAGTTTAAATGGCTGAGAATATTTCTTGGGATAGATGAGAAAAATGCAGACAAATTTTTTTCATTAGAATTATTTAATAACTGCTGACGTTTCAGCGTTGATTAAACCATATTCGGAGCTGTTAGTTGTTCAAAAAAATAATTTTAGCTGCATTTTTATTTTTATTTTTTCTAATCTATCAAGAGTTCTTTCTTGCGCAAGGAAAATCTTTTCTAATCTTTGAGTATGGTAAACATTTTATAAAAAAAAGATGATAAATATTCATAATTCAAAGGTGATGGTTTTTGCATAAATTGTCGTTGTGTTTTTTTTTCTGATTCAAGCACTTTACAAATCCTAAGAGGTTAACCAACCCCAAAGAGAAGTAAAAAAAAAAATATATTCCCAAAATGTTTTTATTTCTAAAGAATCAAAATGTGAAATGGAAAAATCTAATTTTTTTTTCTTCTTATTCGTCATCAAATATTACTAAAGCTTTTCTTTCTTTCGTCATCTTAATGGAATTTAAGACAATAAATCCTTCTAAAGGAAAGAGAGATTAAGAAGAAAAACATCGAAGACAAGTCATATTGGAGCTTCCTTTAAAGAGTTATTAAATATTAATTTTTTTTGTGTGGTTATTGCAAGAGTTTCAAGGTTAATTAACTTCTTTGAAACAGATATGGAAACAAATAGCAAATCAAAGGAAGTATAAATAAATAAAAAAGGAAATAATTTAAAAAAGAAAAAATCTGTAAAGTGGCATATACTATGAAATTGCATTTGTCAAACGTACTAATGGCGGAGGTGCTAGTTAAACTGGAGTGTCCGTAGTGTAAGGAGTGATCCCCACCCCCACTCCCCTTCAATATAGCAAGGCCATTCAGAAAGTTCGTAGTTAGAACAAAAGTATACAGGGTCGGCCTGAGAGGAAATTGATGTGTATGCAAGAATGAACTGTGGCGTCCCTTACAATGAGAGTTGTTACGTAAAACATATTGAGCCAGATTTTTTTAAGCCTTTATCAGGTCTATTCTCTAAAAACAGGCGTTAAAATTTAAAATAAACAAATGGGTGTTAAAAAGTAATGTAAGCGTTAAAAAATGCTATTCAAAATCAAATCTATTCTGTAAACAAAAACTTTAAAGCCAAAACGGTAACATTTAGTAAATAAAGTTAAAAATTAAGTAAATAGGGTAATCTGGTGTGACTGGTCGCACAGCACACAATTTTTCTTTATTATCGGTAATTTAAAGGTGCATTCTGTAGTTATTTACCAGAATAAATATACAAACCAAATTTTTAAGTATTAGTTTTTAAAATTTTATATTAAAAACACAATTTTTTTCCCAAAAAAATATTTTTCTCAAATCTCAGGGGGGTAATAACCCCCTTTCACCCCCCCCCCCATTGTATCCGCCCTTGTTTGAAGTACACTTTACTGATGTAGTATTTTAGATTTTTTCAAATTCACTTTCCAGCTCTTCCTTCTATAGAGCCAATATTAAATAAAATAAAATTAATTAAATTAAAATGGGGATTTGCATGTTAATTTCGATTCAAAAGGAGGTCCCATTTGAAACTATTTAGACATTTAAAAAAATTATTTCCAATTCTTATAAAATTTTGTATTTTTTTAGGATTCTCTATTGTGTATAAAATATCCAAATATGAGATTACAATTTTGAAAAATGGCTAGTTTATTTCAAGCAGTCAAGATTAAAAATACACAGAATCTATGGAAATTTTGAATCATTTGACTTTTTTACTTTCTCTTACCTCTATATATATGTTAATATATATAGAGAAAGTATTGGATTCATGTCAAAATTTCGATGTCGAGATTTTGATGGATATACACGTTTTGAGGTCCCCTGAATCCAAAAAAGTGGTTTTCGCGACATGGTCTGTCGTGGGTGGGTGGGTCTGGGTTCAATTTAAAGCATGAAGGAATTGAGTTAGGATGTTAAAATTCTTTAACTTATAATTAACTTATATATAAGTTAAACACTCCCCGGGAGCGTGAAAATAAGCTTTTAATCAAAACCGGCCAAAAAGTACTAGTACATTACTGATGTACTTTTTCAGTTTTTTTCGATTTTCTCAAAATTCGCTCCAACGATTTTTTTTTAATTCAAAAATCAATTATTTTTTAAGATGCTCTTTCAAATGTATATTCTCATTTTGTCATTGAAATTCTGAAGATCACTTTATTACACTACTCCATAGAAAAGATAGGAGAAATGGTTGCCATTCGGTAATCGAAAGTACCAGATTTTTTTACTTATGAAATGCAAGTGGTCAAGTTAACTAAGGTGTTATGGGAAACTAAAAATATCTCGACACAAAAAATCTGGGATGAACAGCACGGTACACAACTTTCTCTTGCCGAAGGGTATGAGAAAGTTGTGTGCTGTGCGATTAGTCACACCAGATTTCTCCTCTTGTTTCTAAATCATTTCAGGAAAAAATCCAACTTTTTTATTATATAAAAGTAAATAACTTTTGGCTTTTAATGGCTTTTTTTTTTGAAAACGATGACTGATGAAGGTTTCTATAGAATTCCTAATGGAGGCACTGATTTTATTTTTTCTCTCAATCTGAATAAAAGTTTTCTTAAAGATATATGCGTTAATATTGGGCTATTGATATATATTCGTATTTTTTTATATTTCTTCAAGATATTTATCGGAGAAAAACCTTTTAAGGACCCATATTGGGGAGTTTAAGATAGCTCCAAATTGCGTTTTGTCCCCTTGTCGATTGGGGTGAAAGGGCGGCGCCCTCAGCTACATTTTTCCCTCCCCCCAATCGGGGAATTACATATTGGTTGACAAAGGAGCCAATCCGTACCGAGAGAGGCGTTATTGGTAGTGTGCATGTTGTTCTACTCGAATATGACCTGTCTGGGGCTGCATGCTTGACTGCATAAGCAGCGTCATCATCGTGATTCCCTAAGGCTTCTGATTAGTCCAGTTTTCTTGGATTTTAGCAGCCCTCTAAGTCAAAAGGGCTTAACTTGGCCGATGGCATTGTTTTTATCGGGACACTCACTAGTCTCAGAGGTCTCGTAAAGCTCTCGAGAGATAGGAGAGGTTGAATAGTGATTGGATGCTGGATCTGGACCAATCTTAATCAAATTGCAGACAGAAGAAGCCCTACTCCCGACATGACTCACTCGCATAGGAGAATAAATTAAATTCAAACATCTAAATTTTATTTCCAAAAAAAGAAAAACTCTTGACATTTTCTTGCAATCATCCAGTATCCAATATTGGCTTATAATAAAAGACAAACAAAATTTGATTAAAAATCTGGTGTGACGGTCGCACAGCACACAACTTTCTCTTACCTTCGATAATCGAAAGTTGTGTTTTGTGCTTGCGTTTGCTTTGTTGTTGTTGACAGACTTGAGGGGCCCCGGGGCTACTTGAAATACGGGCCCCCACCCTAAAAGTTTTTTTCTAGTTTATAAAAGGCTATAGTGGCCCAATTTTTTACAGTTTTTGACAACAATTTTTTAAACAGTTATATAGGCTTATAATATTTATTCAAATAAAAAAAGTTATTTACAAAGTCAAAATTCCCTAAACAAGGTTACCATAATTTATTGAGGCCGGACGGATTGACGACTTCTAGGAGGGTCTGGGGGAAAATTTTTTGAAAATTAGGCACTGAAATCTGCATTTTTAGCTATCCTGAGACGTGAAAAATATTATTAAACTTACATTAGTTAATTTATAAGCATTTTAAATTTTAAAAAAAGTATTATCCTAAGGTGCGACGCGGACTAAAATTCCCCAATTTGCCCACGCTTTCAGTTCATATTAGTAAAATCCGGACATTTCTCAGATCCGGACGTCCGAACAGTGCACGCGTGTTCCAAATCCGGACTTATGGTAACCCTACCTAAACAGAAATAATAAAAATAATAATAGGTACCCAATACCTCTTTTTTTAGTTTTTTTAAATGATGGAGTCAGGAAAAAAACAAGACGATTGAAGCCAAATATTCTTTTATTTCAATTCTCGCCCTGACGGCTGACGTTAGGCCAGTCGGCTCAGAAGATGGCCAGACCTCGGGCCGAAACGTCAGCCGTCAGGGCGAGAATGGAAATAAAAGAATATTTGGCTGCAATCGTCTTGTTTTTTTTTCCTGACTCCATCATCATTAAGCCTACAGCCACTTTATCGATTGAGTTTTTATAAAATTACTCTCCTCGCCTTGAGTGATGCAAAATTGTCAATTATAGATTCCAAGTCAGCTTTCCTCGTTTGTTTCCACAGCTAGAACACCCAGACTTAATTAACTGTTTAGAAGATCAAGGAAATGATTTTTTGAATTATAATTTTTACCCACTTATTAATATAATTTTTTATGCTTAAAGGGCCCGGGCTCCCTCAGAAAAAAAATTTTAAGAAAATGATTTTTTTTATTGAAATTTTAACCATATTATTTTTTTATTAGAATTTAAAATTTGAAGCGCAAAAGGCCCTCGGACGGCCCGGGACACCGGGATATAGCCCCCCCCCCCTTGTCTGCGGCCCTGATTGTTGTTGTGTTTATTTTAGATTTAAGAGAGTTTTTTTTTCATTAACAACATATTTATCCTCTAACCAAAATAGGGCATACATTTTATATAAAAAATTATTTTGCAGATCTTTTCTTCTCAAACTAAACATCTTCCAAGCCAATAAAGAAAATTTTCATATCAGTCAGTTTGAATTATATTACGAAATTCCTTTATTTTTTTTTTTCAAAGCAACATATCAATTCCCTTTTTTTTTCCTTTATTCTTCAAAATCCATTTTCACTGAGATTTCTTTTTACTTAAAAATGAAATAAAATTCTTAAATATGATCAACGAGAGCCTCGCTGTCTTGTTCAATTTTAAATTTTATTAAATTTCAAAAAAATATAAAGTTTTTATTTTTTTGATGTAGTTTTTTCTTTGCGTGATTATTACGTCATAGGTGGAATGAAATTGCATTGTGATTCTAAAAGAGAGAGAGAGAGATACTTATTTAGATTCAATATTTTATATATATTTGATGTGAAAAATGGGCTTAATATAAGATCAAAGCAAAAGAGAAGAGATTGAAAGAAATCAAAAACAAATTTTCAAAGTAAAAAAAAATGAAATTTCTACGACATGTCATATCATTTTTTTATTTCATTTATTTTTTACTTTTTTTTATTTCATTTCTACGTATTTCACTTTATGAAAATTAGAAATTAAATCTTTCTTTGACTCCAATAGATGGCTTGTTTTTAGAACAGAAGACCAATTCATGTGTGTCTGATTAATTATTAAAGCGATAGCGTATTATTAGCCTACTCTTTTTTTATAAGGCCTCCTGAATATTAGGGATGGAAAAGGCGCTCAAAATGAAAGTTCTTCTTAGTCGACTTTTTGACTTTCAAGCCGACTTTTTAACTTGCTCTTAGGAGATACTCAGTAAATACTAAGGGGGTTCAGGAGCGACGTCTACTTTAAAAAAACTAGACTATTATAAGGGATTTTTCAAAGCGGTTTTTTTTTTAATGAATTAAATTCATAAGAGAGTATTGGGACATCGAGCTATAATTGTTTTAATGACTTATTAAAAAATTAAGGAAATAAATTTTTTTGTTATCAAGCAAAAACAAAAAAACAATCTGTCCCAATAATCAAGTCTAACCTCAACAGGCATCTTCTCAATTCCCGCAGTTGAGTTTCCCCTTTATGCTTCTCCTTTTGTTTTTGTTTTCTTCCTGGCTGCATGTGACTGTTGGTCATTATAGGTCTTCGGACCTTATGCACCCATTCCAAAAAAAAAAAAAAAAAAATCTTTTAATTTTTTTTTAATTTAAAAATGAATTTATTGTTATTATTAATCACATATTAATTAAGAAATTTTTAAAAGAAGCTTAGATGATTTATTTAAAAACCAATTGTCAAATTAGTTCAGCATTCTTGCAATAGATGGCAGGCTAGTCTAACAGCCGATATAGTATTAGCCTATACCTATATATTTTTAGGCTTTTATAAAAGATACATAATATATAATAACATTTATAAAGTATTTATTGTTAAAAGATCAATGAAAATCAACCAAATGCATTAAATATTATTAGCTACCATTCTGACATCTCTTGGCAAATTTTTGAATTACTTGATTTTTTGGGCATACTTTTTTATGACACACTACGCCATCTTATAGGGAAAAACATGCGTGACACCTTCGCTCCCGAGCCCCCTTAAATATATTTATTTATTTATAATTTAAGCAGTGGCGTAACGTACGCCCCCGCAGACCCCGCAATGCGGGGGGCCCCGGACTTTGGGGGCCCACGGGCCGGGCCGGGCTAAAAATCTGTAGCTCGGATAAAAACGGAAAAATTTAGATAAAAAAAAAATAATGAAAATTTCTCTTTGAGAGGGCTCAGGGCCGTCAGGGCTCCGATAAAAACGGTAAAAAATTTAATGAAAATTTCTCTTTAAGAGGGCCCGGGGCCCTCAGGGAGTCGATAAAAACGGAAAAAAATAATGAAAATTTCTCTTTGAGAGGGCCCGGGCCCTCAGGGTTCAGGGATATACGGTATTTAAAAAATATTTTTTGTATGGTCTAATAATGGGGCCCGAAATAAAGGTTTGCGGGGGGGCCCAGCAAAAAAACGTTACGCTACTGAATTTAAGATTTATTAAGTATTTAAACATTTTATTGAATTCGACACACAAAAATCGTTTTTAATATTTTTATAAAATAATATTCTATCCAGAAATTGCACGTGATATGGCACCGAACATTAAAATAAAATATCAAAGTTGAGTATCAAAATAAAACATTAAAATTGAGGAATTAAGAATGCCACATATGTTCACTAACCGATCTTAGAAAGCGTGTTGATTGGTGTGTTATGTGGGGGTTTTAAAAGAAAGATGTATGTCAATCAATGAAAACGTTACAAACTACATTACCATCGGATACTAACAAGTATTGTAAGAAAAAAGTCGAAATCGTCCTGTGAGAATCGATTCTAATCGACTTGAAAGAGTTTCGACTCGATTTTAAAAAGTCGATTATTTTCAGTAAAAGATCGATTCGAAGAACTAAACTCAGAGTCGACTTTTTCCATCCCTCCTTAATACTTTGCTTTTAATATTTATCTCGAAAATGTTATCTATATCCCCCATTGCCCTAATTTTTTTTTATCTTTTCATAAAATAAAACCCTAATTCGATTAGCTCCTACAATAAACGTCACGTGTATCGCGTAGTTTTTAAATAGCTATTTTGAATTTAATCAAGTTTTTAATTAATATTAATAACAACATTATCTTTACGAGAAAAATAATTTATTCTTTGTTTACTATAGATTCCTT
>JAKCPI010006890.1:0-12618 GCA_023213315.1 Euborellia annulipes | reverse complement strand
GTTAATAAAAATTCAATTAAAGAGTGTACAGGGCTTATTAAGGACCTCTCTTCCCGTAAATGTCGACGTTTCGAGGTCCCAATGACTCCTTGCTCAAGATGGTTATAAATAGAAAGGGGCAAATAATTAAATGCAATTCTACGGTAGAAACAAATAAGGACAAAATAACGAAACGTCGAAAGGAAAGATCCTTAATAAATTATAAGGATATCTCCACTAAGTTTTATTAGCTCCCCATCTCACCAAGCTGTCAGGAGTAATGAAAAATTAAATCCAAATATTTCGGAAACTTCTAGCAGTTTTCATTTTCCATTAGAGGCCTTCCTCTCTCTGAATCCGCTCTGCACATCAAATTTATTCGAATGCAGGCATCGAGAGGCATCGTTTTGTCTATATTCTAAGCAAAAACGTTAACTTTTAACTTCTAAAATCACTGTTAATTCATTTTAATATCTCATTTGCCTCATATTGCTATTCTGTAAGCATAAACTTTAACCCCAAATCGTTAACATTTAGTCAATAGTATTAAAAATTAATGTCATATCCAGGGGTACCTGGACGCCGTATTTAATGAATCAAAATGGCGTCTATAACCTAAAAGGTAAGGTTGTGATTTAGACAGCTTTGAGATAAAAGCAACATGTTAACGTCGTTGTTAAAAATTTGTTTAGAGCAGAGGTTCCTAACCCGTGGGCTGCGGACCAGAGTAAAAATGATTAAAAATGATCGAGGGATACACACGCCTGCAGCAGGTCTGCATAGTGAACCTTGAGGGACACACAGGGATACACACGTTACGTTCACACCAGGGAACATATATTTTTCTTCAAGTCCCTTACTGTGTGCGTCCCTGGTGTGGGCGTGTGTATCGCTGGTGTGAACGTGTATACCCCTGTATGTCCCTCAAGGCTCACTATGCAGACCTGCTGCGGGCGGGTGTATCCCTCGATCATTTTAATTATTTTTACTCGGGGACGTCTAAGAAAAAGATTAAAATTATATATAATTTTTATAGATTAAAATTTTATTTGTATTTATATTCTGGCAAACAAGTACAGAATGTGCATTTAAATTACCTTAAGAAAAAATTGTGTGCTATGCGACGAGTCACACCAGATTACCCCTCCCCCCCTCCCGAGAAACACCTCTGAATCCACCCTTGTTTAGAGAATAGCATTTTTTAAAGCTGGTGTTATTACTTTACTTTTTAACACCCAATTTATGATGTTAATTTTTAAAGTCAGTTTTTAGAGAATAGGCCTGAATATTGCATACCTAGGGTTTTAGTAGCATTCCGTTAAAAACGGTGTTATATGACAAAAATAAACAAAATGAATTTTAATCAGAATTCAGTTATGACTATCAAGTATGTGTATGTTCGTGTGTGTTAAGTATAATTCATTAAGGGTCTTAATTAAAATCCCAGATGTTCCATTAATTGTTTTCTTATGATGACGTGACTTCTTAATAAAAAAAAAAATTAACATCCTTTACTTGACAATTTATATTTTGACATAAAATTAAAAGAGATTTTCTTTATTTGAAGTGAAATGAAAACAGACGTAAAAATCTGGTGTGACTGGCGCACAGCACACAACTTTCTCTTACCTTCGGTAATCGAAAGTTGTGTACTGTGCTTGTCACACCAGATTTTTTGTGTCGACATGTATTTAGTTTCCGACAGTAGGGTACATTCGATTTTCAAGATGTAAAATTTATAAGTATGGCAAAATATTTATATTTTGTTACCATGGCAACCATTTCTCCTATCTTTTCTATGGAGTACAAGAGTAAAGTGGTCTTCAGAAGATTTCAATGACAAAATGAGAATATACATTTTAAAGAGCAACTAAAAAATAGTTGATATATGAATTTTAAAAAAAAATCGTTGGAGCAAATTTTGAGAAAATCGAAAAAAACTGAAAAAGTGCATCAGTAAAGTACTAGTACTTTTTGGTCGATTTTGTTCAAAAGCTTCGTGTCACGTCCCATGGGGGTGCCTAACTTAAATATAAAATTCCAACCTCCTAGCTCTTTTCGTTCTTGAGATATTTTGTTCACAGACACACAGACAGACACACACACACACAGACACACACACAGACAGACCATGTCGCGAAAACCACTTTTTTTGGACTCAGGGGACCTCAAAACGTGAAGATCCATCAAAATCTCGACATCGAATTTTTTGACATGAATCCAATACTTTCTCTCTATGTATATATTACATATATACATAGGTAAGAGAAAGTAAAAAAAAAAATGTTTCTTTTTATTGATTAAAATTGAGAAAGAAAATTAAAACAGAGTGATATAAAAAAAAAAATAAGAAAGAGAGAAAGGTGGATAGTGAATTTGTTCAAACAAAAGCAAAAAAAGGATAATGAACGACTAGCCAAAGCGCAAGTTCAAGGTCCACGTGCTGGAACTTGACTGTCTGCTTGCCTCATTGCCTGTTTATCCACCACTCGAAACAAAATTAATCTTTAAAACATAACGAACTACGTAATTAAAATTTATAATTTTTAATAAAAGAATAATTGTATTACATCGTGATAAAAATTATTATAATTCACTAATAGGCCTGCATGTATTTACATTATACAATTGTTATCAACAATCAAAAAATATAGAATTATTGAATTAAAAAAAAAAAAAATTAATTTATAACAATTTTTATTAATTTTCATTTGAGATATTTAATTTTTATAATTGGTGGAGAAGAGCAAGAGTCACCACAATAGTTGCGATTAAGCGATGCCAAGCGTGGAGAAACCTCGGATGGGTGACCCCGAAGAATAAGCACCTTGATCGCCTCCGGTATATTAATATAAATAAATATATTAAATTTGGAATCATAGGTTCAGTCAAAAGAGACTAAGAAAAAGCCTCAATTTCAACTTGATATCTCAATTCGTTTAAGAAATATGTCATGTTAAAGTTGTCAAAAATGACAAAAAATCAATCTATCCATTTAAATTGCTATAGAAATTTTGAAAAAATTCTAAAATAATCCTTGTTTTTAGGTTGTAAGATAATATAAGCCTCATCATGGGTTTAAATAGATAAAATTAATTTAAAACCCCTTAGATTTTTGACATAATTGGGAAACATTATACTGGCCAACAGTGATTTTGGTGCCGGGTTATTTTGAGTTATTCCCTAAGAATATGGGCAGCCCTTTTTCCAAAAATGCCATCAGATTTGTTCGAATGGCTCTGGTAGTTAAGATACAAAGAAATCTAAAATATTCAGCCTAATTGGAAGTGATTTAGTGGTGGAAAACACGGCTAAAAGTTCAAAAAAAATCAAATTTTGCCAGTTTTTATAAAATTTTTAAAACGTATATGTTCGATATTCAGTAGTTCTTTAACTTTCCAAAAATCATTCATTCCTGCAAATCGGTTAATTATTAACGAAATTATAAACAAAATAGTTATCAAAGTAACAATTTAAATAGATAGGTTGATTTTTTGTCATTTTTGACAACTTTAACATGCCATATTTTTTAAGCGAGTTGAGATATCAAGTTGAAATTGAGGCTTTTTCTTAGCCTATGATCCAAATTTCATTGAAAACCTAGATGGTGAGGTCATGGACGTAATTAGGGGTGCCGGGGGGCCTCCCCCCAGAAGGCTCGTGCCACCCCCCGAAGCTCCCTCCCAAGAAAAATTGAAAAAATATGGGGCTTTCAAGGCAAGTTAAAGTTGCCAAAAATGACAAAAAATCAACCTATCTATTTGATATTTTGATAACTATTTTGTTTATAATTTCGTTAATAATCAACTGATTTGCAGGAATGAACGATTTCTGGAAAGTTAAAGAACTACAGAATATCGTACATCTATATAAGTTTAAAAAATTTTAGGAGGATGGTGGTCCCATGCCCCCCCCCCCCAGCGAGGAATGCTGGTCCCATGGCCCACCCCAGCCAAATTCTCTAGTTACGCCCATGGGTAAGGTTCAATAGTCCCTAGATTTGACGTGGACTCCCTGGTAGTTGGACATTCATCTCAACGTGCAGGGTAGAAGGTTAGCCCATTCCTAGGGGAATCTCGAACATATTATTATTACTTTCTCTTGCCTATTTATATGTTAATATACAGTATATAGAGATATTGGATTCATGTCAAAAATTCGATGTCGAGATTTTGAGATCCATTAATTACAAAAAAGTGGGTCTATGTGTGTGTGGGTGGGTCCATCTGTCTGTCTGTGAACAAAATATCTCAAGAACGGATAGAGTTAGGAGGTTGAAATTTTTATATTTAAGTAGGAGAGGACGGCAGCCAAGTAAAAATAAAAAACGTTATATCCTGTCGCCGACGTTTTGAGCGCTAGTCGAACTCATCTTCAGGGCAAGCAGAATTGTCAAAAATAAGTGCAGATGGTGTGGTACTGTATATTAATATCATGCATAATTTTTGACAATTCTGCTTGCCCTGAAGATGAGTGCGACGTCGGCGACAGGATATAACGTTTTTTATTTTTACTTGGGTGCTGTCCTCTCCTAATTGAATATCCCTCAGCCATCAAACTCAACAATTTATATTTAGAAATTTTTCAAAGTGCGCCAACTTTTTGTAAACCAAAGTAGTTTATTAATTAATATTCTAACCAAATAGAAGGTAATTGGACATATTCAAAAGTATCCTTTTACTTTCTGGCCGGTTAGTAGCCACATGTAAATATCGTAAAATAAATAAGTTGAAGCATTAGGTGATCAAATGCGTCAAATTTCCCGTTCTGGTATTAATTAAGGAAAAAAATCCTAATTTAGAAGACTACTTTGTTCAATTAGTGATGGTCGTAATAAATAAATAAAAAAGAGGTCACCGAGAGATTCTCCCGAGGCAATATCCAGGTGAAAGCAAACGAGAGAGAGAGAGAGAGAAGATAGGTAAATAAACAAAACGCATTTGACATTGCTCCTTTAAAGGAAACAAGGACCCATCCAAGGTATTAGCATCATAATTTCCTGACTCTTTTTTTTTATATTATTAATCAAAAGATACAATAAAATCTGGACTCAATGGGCCGGAGAGAATTAATTTATGTCTTTGTGAAAAAGAAAGGTTGAAATTAATAACAAGTAGGCTAGGCTATTTTATTTTTTTACGACATCTTTAAAGATGTTTCCTTAATGACAAAAATGTATCTTTTCTTGATCTCAAAATTTAATAATGTGCCGTTTATGTGTTCGATATTCGATACTTTCGAAAAAGTACATCTGTCGGCTTGTGACTGAAATGGTAAAGCAAAGGGCTTTATGGAAATTAACTAATACTAGCCGTGCCGCCCGCCTTTGTCGGATTTCGCGGTTGCGCTTCGCCCCCCCTTCAGCTGGCTCGGGCCCAGCTTTTCTTAATTTTATTTTTATTTTTTAATTTATTTAAGGTCTTTATCGGCAACGGAGGCCATTTAGACCCCGTCTTGATTGGTAGGCAATCCAAATGAAATAAATTGTCGCTTGAGACGGGATGCAAGCCCGCGACCCTTGGAAAAAGGCCACCACGCTAACCCCTACATCAAGGGCCGAGGGCTTTCTTAATTATTTTTTTATTTTTTTTAACCCTTTTCGGCTACAGAGGCCATTTAGGAGTGTTTATTTATTAATATATTTTTAAAATACATAATATCGATGGCTACTGGGGGGACGTTCCACACGCTTATTGCTCGGGGTCACCAATCCCAAGTTTTCGCAGCGCTTAGCCCCCGGCTTTCTTAATTATGAAAAAAAAAAATTATAACTATTCCAATCCAGGGCCTGCTTGAGGATTTATTTTCATTACATATATGCATAATGAATACATAAATATTTCTCTATACATATCCTGATGGAAGAAATCGTAACTTTAGGAATTAATAACTCAAAAAGTTATAGGAATTTCGGGACGAAAATAATTTTCCTGTAATCACTAGAAGGTCCCTCTTTAAGCATTTAGAATTTTGTTTCAAAATTCCAACGGGAAGTTGGTCAAACAGAACAGACGGACATACAGTTTATAATTATATACATTTTATATAAATACAAGAAGATTCAGAGTCACTCTCGATAACTCGAAATCCAAGGGACTACAAGAAAAATTCGAATTATCGAGACTTTGAATTATCAAAAGAAAAAAATTTGGTGTGACTGGTCGCACAGCACTACTTTCTCTTACCTTTGGTAATTGAAAATTGTGTTCTGGGCTTGTCAAACCAGATTTTTTTCTGTCGATATCGGTGTATATTACTTTTTTTAAGTTTATGTAATTTGGCTGCTCAAGCAATTTAGAGTTATTAATTTTTGTGTCTCAATTCATTTGGTTGTACTTAGATTATTTTGGATGAACTAGCCCATTGCTCTCGCCTTGTGGACTTCCACCCTCAATTCTCCTCACATTGAGTGGGGATTGCCCACTGGGTGAAATACAAATTAAATCAAATTCATTGAGGAGAGAAAAACGAGGCGTAGAAGATGGGCCCGAGCTGAGAGATTAAAGGGAGGTGGATTCGAAGGCTTCTTAATATATAATGACGTAATATAAAATTTTTTCCTTTCTCTAAACAGCTTTGTTATTTTATTCTTTCTTTCTCTTTTATTAAATATTTATATTTAATAATAGCATTTATCTTTGCTCCCTTGAGAATTCTTTTTTCTTTTTTCGTCCACCAAATGGGAATTCTTCTTTACAAAGGGAAGAGTGAAATTAATTGAAATTTCTCTAGACGTTTCTATTGGCAAATATCTTCTTCTTTTTTATCTTTACATACGGTCCATGTCTATGATAGTAAAGTGTACTTTATATTCATTTTTGTTGTTGTTGTTGTTGTTGTTCAAAAAGGCATAGGAATCCGGATAAAAATATTAAAATTTACATATTTATAGACTCTTGATTTTGCTTTGAATTGATATAAAGCATAGAGGAAAATAAATTTTGAAGTTGAAAGAGAAATTGAGTCCATGTTTCTCAAATTAAAATTTCGCATTGGGAGATTTTGTCTCGTTGTTCCAATGGAATGGCATCAGAGGATATTTAGGCCTAGTCTTTATTTATACGAGAGTCTTTATTTTATCCAGAGGTGTTTCTCGGGGGGGGGGGTAATCTGGTGTGACTGGGCGCACAGTATTTCGATAATTTAAAGGCGCATTCTATACTTGTTTGCCAGAATATAAATACAAATCAAATTTTTAAGTATTAATTTTTAAAATTTTACATTAAAAATAATTTTTTTTAAAGTATTTTTTCAAATCCGGGGGGGGGGGGGTAATTACCCCCTTTTAACCCCCCTGTATCCGCCCTTGGTAATTGATGATTGCTAGCCAATTCATTAAAATAACTTTTTCCACCTGTTCTCGAAACATCGATAGCTGAATAAATGTCGATGACAAAAAAAACAGAGCGAATTCTATGATCATTATTACATTCTCTTCTATAGATACAGTATATATATAGAGAGAGAAAGTAGAAATAGTCGCTCGTTTCGAGCACCAATCACGGTCTTCCTCAGGACCTGTGCTCTCAATTACAAAGTTAAAAATATCAAAACCCAAATTCAATGATCAGCTTAAAAACAAATCCTCTAAAAATAACATGTTAAAAGAAAAAGAAATTTACTTTACAAGTATTCTTGCATGTCATTTATTAAATATTGTATATAATTTATTGTTTAAAACCAAACATGAACACACGTTACATTATTAATGTGAATGAATTATTGATTGTCTAAAAATGATACTCTTTTGTAATATTTAATTGACATTAACTGTCCCGACGAAGACCGAGAAACGTCGATAGAAGAATTGTTTTTTTTTTTTTTTTTTTCTTTTGTCTGGCTCCATCTTTAATATTTGCATATTCAATACTCTGAGCCAGAATAGAAATTGTTACGTTTCTATTGATAAATTTGGATGTTATATTTCAAGAATACGAGGACTCCCACGTCAAAAGTTAGGCAACTCATTGATTAGTCATTTGGGTTGCCTACCTTCTAGTATTTTGCCCAACTTTGCAAGCTGAAGAAAAAACATGTCCTTATTTCTCCGAGCCCTGGCCTAAATTGATGTTTTCTTTTCTGTCATTCCAGGACCATTTTAGGCACCTCAAAGCTTTAAAATTGTCAAATAAAAAGAAGGTTAAATTAATTAATTAATTTTTCATATTCCCATTAAATTCTCTTTGACTACTTTAGGGTCATTTACCTTGTACTTGAGCGAACGAAAGGCTAATTAAGTGAAGGATAGAAGAGACTTTCATTCATAAATTATTTATTTAAAAAAAAGCATTCAAAAATAAAAGCAACAACAAATGACCGTCGGAACATGGAACTGAATTTGATTAAACTTGCAATTGTAAATGCTTTCGTTAATAAAATGTATATGATTACGTCATAAGGAATTGGGAATCTCTTGTAAGCAAATAAAATTTCATTCATTTCCCCTATTAAAAAAAAAATTAGCTGAGATTTAAACGAGAATCGATCCGAGATTTGACCTTAACAGAGAAAAGGGCAACCAGCTAGAAAATGATTTCATACAAATTCATCAGTTGGGATTTAACCGTAAATTAGTTGATTAATCAAAAGTTATTCAATGGATCACACTTAAGATGGGAATAGACAAAAAAAGAAAAAAAAATTGGGACGTGATCGTTAGTTGTGACCCTTGGAGCTTTATTATTAAATCTGTTCACCAACCCAAGGAGTTAATGTTATCATAAAAAAAAAATATCGAAATTGGACTGAAGCTGTCAAAATGCGTTTAGAGGTCCCCTGAATCCATTTAAGTAGTTTTTGGAATGATGTCTGTGTGTGTGTGTCTGTAATTTTTTTCGTCAATGAAAACTCAAAAATTATTTATTCAATTGTTTTGAAATTTTGCACACATAAACTAAAGGTAAAGGCCAAAAACCTGAAAAGCTTTTGGTAAACATCGGATCATTAGGAGAGGTGCTCTAGGGAGAACGAGTACTATTTGTTTTCTTTTATAACATAATTTTTACTTTCTCTTACCTATGTATGTATGTAATATATATATAGAGAGAAAGTATTGGATTCATGTCAAAAATTCGATGTCGAGATTTTGATGGATCTTCACGTTTTGAGGTCCCCTGAATCCAAAAAGTGGTTTTTGCGACATGGTCTGTCTGTGTGTCTGTGTGTCTGTCTGTCTGTGTGTGTTCAATTTTAAGCATGAAGGAATTGAGCTATGAGGCTGAAATTTTATATTTAAGTTAAACACCCCCCGGGACCGACAAAATAAGCTTTTAATCAAAATCGGCCAAAAAGTACTAGTACTTTACTGATGTACTTTTTCAGTTTTTTTCGATTTTCTCAAAATTCGCTCTAACGATTTTGATTAAAATTCAAAAATCAATTATTTTTTAGATGCTCTTTAAAATGTATATTCTCATTTTGCCGTTGAAATCTTCTGAAGACCACTTTACTCTTGTTCTTCATAGGAAAGATAGAACTGGTTGCCATGGTAACGGAATTTAAATCTTTTTCTTTTTATTAGATTAAAAATCAATTATTATTTAAACGCCCATTTTTTTTTTCGGAGAAAACATATCTCTCTCTCTCACAAAACTATCTTCTCTCTTTCTACGCGTTTTAAATTTTTCTACCTTATCTTCGCATTTGGCCAATGTTAATTTCCTATAGGGATTTGTATGTTAATTTCGATTCAAAAGGGGGGGGTCCCCTTTGGAACTTTTTACGCATTTAAAATTTTTTTTTCCAATTCTTATGAAATTTTGTATTTATTTACGAATCTATATTGTGTATAAAATGTCCAAATATGAGATTAAAATTTTGAAAAATAACCATAGTTTATTTCAAGCAATCAACATTTAAAATGCAAGTTTGAAACTAAGATGCTATGGGAAACTAAATATATCTCGACACAAAAAATCTGGTGTGACCAGCACAGTGCACAACTTTCTCTTACCGAAGGGTAAGAGAAAGTTGTGTGCTGTGCGCCAGTCACACCAGATTTTTTTTTATATATTGAGAAACTTTCTTTGAGTAAAATTATTAATATATTTTTTAAAATACTTAGTACCGATGGATATCGGGAAACGTTTCACACGCTGATTGCTTGGGTTCACCAATCCGAGATTGAAATTCAAAAATCTATTACTTTTAAAATGTTCTTTAAAATGTATACTCTCATTATGCCCGAAGTGCTTAAGGCGGAATAGGAGCCAAGGTGTTAGGCATGTTTTTCCTGATAAGATGGCGTTGTGTGTCATAAAAAGTATGCCCAAAAATCAAGTAGGCCTAATTCAAAAATTTGCCAAGAGATGTCATAATGGTAGCCAATTCATATTTAATGCATTTGGTTGATTTTCATTGATCTTTTAACAATTAATACTTTATAAATGTTATTATATATTATGTATCTTTTATAAAAGCATAAAAATATATAAATATTGGCCAGATATAGGCTAATACTATATCGTCTGTTAGACTAGCCTGCCATCTATTGCAAGAATGCTGAACTAATTTGACATTTGATTTTTAAATAAATTATCTAAGCTTATTTTAAAAATTTCTTAATTAATATGTGATTAATAACAATAATTAATTAATAACAAATAAATTTTTAAATTTAATAAAAATTAAAGATTATTGGGACTGATTGTTTATTTGTATTTGCTTGATAACAAAAAAATTAATTTCCTTAATTTTAAATATTTATTAATTCATATATCCGAAAAAATAAGGGTGTGTCCGAAAAATTCAATTAATGTCAAATATTATTGAAACCAACCAACAGGCAAAAAAAATAAAATAAATAAAGATTCAGAATGTTCATCAGAAACTTTTAATAAAGTTTTAAATTCATTTATCCATGTTATTCTTTCTTGTACTTTATTTCTTATATCTCTATTAACTCATAAAATAAATGAAAAGTTTCTATGTACTTTAAGAAATTATATTTTTTTCTTTTTTTTTATTCTTTATTGATTCAAGCAAAATCAAACTTTTTACTTCAATATTAATTTAAACATTTTTGTCTGATTTTCTTTTTTCTTCTTGGACCCATCACCTTCAAGAAAAATCGATTTTTTTATAGAATGTCTGACGCCGGGTGATTCGCTTCATTTTTTTATTACGATATACACTGAGGAGAAGTTAATAATACAAAATTTAAGTGGTTTGTAGATAAAATTTTTTATTACTGAATTCATTGATATGCCATTGCCTGTTAATATCTAAGCATTATCAAAATTTATTTCCCCAGACTTATAAATTTGACATCTTGAAATTCGAATGTACCGTAGTATGTATGTATGTCGACGCAAAAAATCTGGTGTGAGGGTAAGAGAAAGCTGTGCGCTGTGCGACCAGTCACACTATATTTTTTTAAAGTTATAAGTGAGGAAGAAGATATAATTTATTTCTTAATGAGCGAAGTATGTCTAAAAGAAGGTGTCTGATAAAGGAAAGTCAACTAGAGAGGGATTCTGTCACCCTCACCTGACTAGAAACCCGCCAAAGTGGGGGCTGAGTGGCTAGTAATTGTATAAAAATAATAAGACAAACAATTTTGGATAATTCATCTTTAAGTGTTTTGTTTTGTTATAAAAATTCATTAATGTCTCTTAATGAATAAAAATTGTAAAAAAAAAAAAGGGGAATTTTTTTCGGGGAGTGGGGAGGGAAAGATATCACCATTTTTTTTAGAAAAAAAAATCTGGTGTGACTGGCGCACAGCACACAACTTTCTCTTACCTTCGGTAATCGAAAGTTGTGTACTGTGCTTGTCACACCAGATTTTTTGTGTCGACATGTATTTAGTTCCCGACAGTACGGAACATATGAATTCAGATGTAAAATTTATAAGTATGGGAAAATATTTATATTTTGTTACCATGGCAACCATTTCTCCTATCTTCCCTATGAAGTACAAGAGTAAAGTGGTCTTCAGAAGATTTCAATCGCAAAATGAGAATATACATTTTAAAGAGCATCTAAAAAATAATTGATTTTTGAATTTTAATCAAAAATCGTTGGAGCAAATTTTGAGAAAATCGAAAAAAACTGAAAAAGTACATCAGTAAAGTACTAGTACTCTTTGGCCGATTTTGATTAAAAAGCTTATTTTTCCGGTCCAGGAGGATGTTTAACTTAAATATAAAATTTCAGCCTCATAGCTCAATTCCTTCATGCTTAAAATTGAACACAGACACACCCACACACCACCCACACACACACCCACACACCCACCCACCACACACACACACACACAGACAGACCATGTCGCGAAAACCACTTTTTTGGATTCAGGGGACCTCAAAACGTGAAGATCCATCAAAAATCTCGACATCGAATTTTTGACATGAATCCAATACTTTCTCTCTATATATATATTACATATATACATAGGTAAGAGAAAGTAAAAAGGAATTATTCAAGGTAATGTGAGTGAAGACTCAACATTTTATTTAAAAAATATATATTTATATAATTCTATATAAATTCCATTAAATAAATTAAATATCTTTTTTTTAGTCAACTAACCTTAACCTGTTTTGCTTCAATTAGATATTAAAATTTCTCGAGATTATTTTCGCCTCCAGGGACATGTTTTTTTTTCTTCTTCTTCAATATTATTAGAATAGAATAGAA
>JAKCPI010006887.1:0-100099 GCA_023213315.1 Euborellia annulipes | reverse complement strand
GATGATTAGTGGATTATTTGCTCATTGTCAAAAGAAAGGCCGGTAAAGCAAGAATATATCTCGTAAAAAAGGAAGCAGCACGTCTTTTTCTTTTTGAAAACGTTCGCCTTTGTAAGTGTTTAATTTTTAATCCAAAAACTCCCCACTGCACTCTAATAATAATAAGAATAAGAAATGTTCTTTTAATTCAGGGTAGCTCTATGGACTAAGGAATTTATTTTACTTTTTTTAGGGATTTTATTAGAACTTGTCCACCCTCAACAAACCCCAGATTCACTCGTTCCTCACTTATTTTCTCCTTTCTTTGCACCTGGGGCTCTCTCAAGAAAATTATTTACCAAATCATTTGTCATTTAGAAAATGTTTAATTAAATGGTCTCACAAAAATATTCGTATTTTTAAGACATAAGATTAGTGGCTAATTAATTTTTTCGAAATAGTTAATTCTCTTTTTAGAATAGAATTTAAAGGTCAAAACCAAATATAAATTTAACAAAAATGATTGTAGTTAGATTTATTAAATTATTATATAAAATAACTTTCTTGAGAAAGCCCTATGAGCCCTTTAAATAATTTTTCTACCCCTTCTTAATTTTAAAACGTTCCCTCTATATGTATATGATCCAGCAGAAGTTCTAATCGTAAACTATATAATTTGTTAATAAAATTCTTTATTTCAGAAAAAGAAATTGATAAGTATAATTAATAAATAAAAAATGATTATTCAGAAAATGAATTGTCATTTATTTATTTCATTTTTACTTTTATTATTATTAATAATTCCCCCCCGAGGATGTCACCTTGTCGTGGTGGGGGGGCTTAAGGCTTTAAGCTCGACCAAGAACATCCAAGTCTCATTGCCTTGGCTAGTCCAAGGGAATTTAAACCAGAATAAGTGCTAAAGACTTTATATATTTATTAAATATGTAAATATATTTAATAAATATATTCTCTTTAGCGCCCCTGGCGCGCAGAGAGCCGGCGGCCCTCTTTGCCTTGCTGCATGGATGCATGCATACATGCAGGGGGCAAGCGGGCGGCCGCCGCCGTCGCCTCTTGTCGACTTGTGCTCTCTGCGCATGCGCCAGGGGCCAAAGAGTGGGGACTGGAGGCTATATAAGTCGTTGCGCGCATGGGTTGGTGGTCGGGGTTGGTGGTGGACAATCAGACTGATCACATCGTCTCTCTGTATAGCTTCATTTGACTTTATAATGATTATTTCTTATTTGTATATTAATATAGACTATATATTAGAGATATTATTTATTATCATTAAATCTATTCTATCCTATCTATCTTATTCAATGTATTATTAGTTATTATTTCAAGAATATTAATTAAATATGATTTAAATAAATATTTACTATGATTTTATTTTAAATGACTTTACCTATGTTCCTATATATTATTATTAGACTATTTTATTAAAGAATATTAATGATCTCAAAGTCTTTATTTAAAAGAAGAATATTATTTAAAATAAAGATTTTTTATTTATTCAAAATATATTTAAATTAGGCTACTTGAACTAATTTACATTTCAATTAATATTCTCCCTTTCCGAACCCTGAGATTAATAAAATAGTCTAGTAATAATAAATTAGTAAGGATGCATTATGATACTTGCCTTTTCCTTCCTTAGTTGATTTCCTCCTTACGTTGTCACCTATGAAAAAGAAAAATAGTATTTATTTTTTCTCTTTTGCTATAAGATATGTTACATTAAATTGAATTTTTTAAGAATACAAAAAATTTGCACATGCAATCTTAATATAATAGTACATTTATAAAAGTAAGATTATAAAATCATACAAATATAATAAAACTCTCCCCTTTCCTCTTCCTCTATTAACCAGTATTAAAATAATTATTTTTCTTAACAATAATATTAAATTAAATATTTTTACTATTTATTTATAAGTTGAATTCAAATATATTTAATAAAGTTTAAATTAAAAAAATAAATAATTTTCAATAGAACCTTTTAGAATTAAGAAGTGGTAGAAAAAATATTTAAAGGGCTCATAGGGCTTTCTCAAGAAAGTTAATTATTTTATAAAATAATTTAATAAATCTAACTAACCATTTTTGTTAATTTTATATTTGGTTTTCACCTTTAAATTGTATACCAAAAAGAGAATTAACTATTTCGAAAAATTAATTAGCCACTATGTCTTAAAAATACGAATATTTTATAATACCTGGTAATAGTATGTCTAAAAAAATTTTCAAAAATTGCTTCAATTATAAATTTTGAATTGTGAGACCATTTAATCAAAGATTTTCTAATTGACAAATGATTTGGTAAATAATTTTCTTGAGAGAGCCCCAGGTGCAAAGAAAGGAGAAAATAAGTGAGATACGAGGGAATCTGGGGTTTGGTGAGGGTGAACAAGTTCTAATCTAAGAAAATAGTTTTTGGATTAAAAATTAAACACTTACAAAGTCGAACGTTTTCAAAAAAAAAAAAGACGTGCAGCTTGCTTCCTTCTTTTATGAGGTATTCTTGCTTTATCTGCCTTTCTTTTGACAATGAGCAAATAATCGACAAATCATCGGGAGGTTTTCACTCTTCATTCATGGGAATGGGTTGTGCCTTTTGAGTCTGAAAAATATAAAAAAGAAAAATCATTATTAAAAAAGCTTTTTTTTTCCCATAGAATTATTAGTATTTATTAAGTTAATGACTTGGCTATTGAATGATCTGTTTAATTGTAAGATATCTAAGCATTTAAAGTTTAATAGGCCTATATGACTTTAAATGTCTTTTCATTTTTCTAAATATCATATATATAGTTTTTAATTATTTTTTTCATACTCATTCTGGTTTTATTTTCTATATTAGGGAGGCTATGACATTTAGTATTTTTTTCATTCTTCACTATACTTACTTAACATAGTGTTTATGTGTTGAGATTTCGCTTCATTTTGATGCTCCCTCATTTGTTTTTTTTTATTTGTTTCAGCCGACTTCGACTCGTTGCCAAGATGCTGTAACTAAAGAAAATATAATTAATTACATTTATAAATAATTTTGTTCTAATTTAAATATCTTATTCAAAGTTAATATTTTATGACAAATGAAATTTTTATTGAATAAAATTTTTTTTTTTATAATAATAGTTTAATTTAACCCAAATTTCCTTTCCTATCCCAAACATTTCTAATCATTTTCTAATTGACAAATGATTTGGTAAATATTTTTCTTGAGAGGGCCCCAGGGGCAAAGAAAGGAGAAAATAAGTGAGATAGAGTGGATAGGATACTGGGTGAACAAGTTCTAATAAAATCTAAAAAAAATTCTACTCTTAAAAAAAGTAAAATAAATTCCTTAGTCCATAGAGCCACCCCTGAATTAAAAGAACATTTCTTATTATTAGAGAGTGCAGTGGGGAGTTTTTGATTAAAAATTAAACACTTACAAAGTCGAAAGTTTTCAGAAATAGAGTGCTGCTTCACCTTTAATGAGATATTCTTGCTTTATCTGCCTTTCTTTTGACAATGAGCAAATAATCGACAAATCATCGGGAGGTTTTCACTCTTCATTCCTGGGTATGGGTTGTGCCTTGTGAGTCTGAAAAATATAAAAAAGAAAAATTATTAAAAAAGCTTTTTTTTTCCATTGAATTATTAGTATTTATTAAGTTAATGGCTATTTAAGGAGTTATTTTCTGAGTTTTTCCTTAAAAAAAGAAAAATTTATTTGCTAATTGTAATGATAGGACTTCAAAAATGTCCAATATATTGTAAATGGAAAAAAATTTAATTATTCACATACATTTTAATAGCAAATAAAAAGAATTCAATACTGTACTTTGGATTAAAACCTTATATAGTAATAAGATCGAGAGAATATTAAACCTAATATTTGCATTCCTTTTTATGTGATTTACTATTAAAATGTACGAGAATAATTAAAATTTTTACTTTTATAAAATTTTATTTAAGTTCAATGGGGTGACTCGAATCAAAGACGTTAAAAAATTCTATTTTGTTTGGATTAAAGAGAAAATTAAAAACGTTGAGTTTACCTATTTTTTTTTTTTGTAGCTGAATTTCCATATGATTTATCCAACACTCGGGAAGAATAATTCCTAGGTAACAATATCTTTTAAATGAGAAGGCTTCTTTACGATACGTCTCAACCTGGAAACATTGAGCGGCGGTTCATCTTTTTCTTTTTCAGGTTGCTAATCTTTTTCAGATGCTGGTTGTTGGGTTATCTTCTGACTTCCTGGATGTTTTGTTTGAAAGACTGTCTCACCGTCGTTGATGATGATTGGGATTGTGCGTAAAATAAAATAACTTCTTTATATATTTATGGATTATGTGTATGTATGTATGCATTTATTAAAAGATGAATAAGTGTATAAATAAAGTTAGAGGTGACGACGAAAGTATAAATTTTCTTCTTATGACAAATTTGGATTCACACTCTATCAAACTTTGTCGAAGCCAAAAAGCTCCGGAGTCTCAAATGATCAAATGTTTTTCAAACTCTCTTCAAAGGTTTTTTCAAGACTTTTTCAAAAATTCGTTCATACTTTCCAAAGTTTCTTTAAAGACTTTTCAAATGTTCAGACCTTTCAAACGATTTTGAGACTTCCAAAGACTACCTTGATTTTATATATATATAGGGTGGGTTAGCCTTCTCGCAATATTGATGATGTATGAAATTCCTCACACGTGGAGTCCACTGTTCACACTAATACTCTTACTCCACGTGTACAGTGAGGGACAATATTAAGTCCCACCCATGTGTTATCTACTTGTGATTATTTCATTGTTTTTATAAATGAAAATGAAAATCTTTATTGGAAATTTTCTAGGTTTGAACCATGAAAGTTTTCATTAAAAAATATATATTTTTTTAAAAACAATGAAATAATCACAAGTAGAATACGCATGGGTGCGACTTAATATTGTCTCTCACTGTACATACTAACATGCTGGCGGGCCTTCAATCGTTTCGTTTTGAGTTGATGTACTAGATGTAAGCAACTGCGTTTCGTTCTGTTGATCAGCAGATTTTCTTTTAAATGTTGTCTATTTCTCCTCAGTATTTGTTCCGACTCCGTTTCCACCCAATAAGAGTTTGGGTGACTGTCCTCCTCGATTATTACTCCCGCACTCCAATTTCTTTTTTGGCTTTGAATAACGACAGGCGTCGCCTTAGTTAGACAACTTCTTATAATATTCAACAAGACATGTGAGTGTTTTTTATTGGTGAGGCCAAACATCCCATGGCCCCTGGGAACTTGTAATATCTTTATTTTTCGGAGTTCTTAAAGAGCGTTTTAATTATTTTTTAATAACATATTTCGATCTTTCTTCATTGGAAAATTTGTTCTCAATTTCCTTCCCACCAGGAGTTATGTCGGTGAAGGGAGATCTCCTTCAGGAGTGGTATTATAAATCATTGTTATTTGAAAAGTTTCCAGGTCTTCAGATTTTTTCATCATACCTTTGATGGTTTGTATATGTAGCTCCACATTTGACTAGGCATAATTCGTGCTACTTGTCAGATGTTCATTTTCAGAAAGAACTTTTTTTTAAATCCAAAAGAATTGAAAGGTGGTCAATTAATCGACAAGATTTTTAATGGATAACAATGCGTTCCAAAAACATATTTTACTGCTTCAATGACATAATACTCTGTAGTTTCCTTCAATTGTTTCAACTCAACAAATTTGGAATGGTAATCCACTATTAATAAGTATTTTTTTTTTCCCTTAACTTTCATAAAATCAATCGCAATCTTTTTCCAGGGCAATACCTCCACAGGGCGTGGCACTATTGGCTGCTTTAGGTTTGCTCTTGAATATAATAAGCATTGTTTGCAATTTTTAATAAAATCAGTTATATCCTGCTCCATCTCAGGCCTTGTTTGGCTCGATCCGAACCCTTTCTAAGTTGGGAGTTAATTCATCAAATGGTTTCTAACTGAAAATAGAAACTAACGGTTTATGATCTGTTTCTAAAATAATTTTTATACCTGTTATAAAATTCTAAAAACGATCACAGGCCCATACGACTGCGTATCCTTCTTTTTCAATTTGTGACCAATAGCATAAGCTACAGGATGGAATTTTCCATTGTCTTGCTTTTACTTCAGCACTGCTCCTACACCAAAGGGCGACGCGTCCGATGTGAATACCGTCTCACGTTTAGGATCCAGCCTTTAACAATTTATCTAATTTTAATCTTTTATCAGGCTCCACATTTGTTTCGCCATATAGGAAGGACATCATCAATATTCAATTGAACACCATCAAGCAAAGTTTTCAATCTTCATCTTCATTCCCGGGTACTGGGGTTGTGCCTTTTGAGTCTGAAAAATATAAAAAAGAAAAATCATTAAAAAAGTTTTTTTTTCCATTGAATTATTAGTATTTATTAAATTAATAACTTGGCTAGCGAAGGAGTTATTTTCTGAGTTTTTTTCCTTAAAAAAGAAAAGTTTATTTGCAAATTGTAATGATAGAAGTTAATGAAATTTTTTTTTTCTATTTTATATATTTTAAAAAAAAATTTTTTTATCATATTTTTTTTTAAATAAAAAAAAATATTCAATATAGTTATTTTTAAAAAAATATTAAAAAAAAAAATAAATCAATATTAATTTTAATTATTTTTATTATATTATTTTTTTATATTATAATTTTTTAATTTTTATAAATTATATTAAAAAAATAAAATTTTTTTAATTAAATAAATTTAAATTAATTTTTTTGAAAAAAAAAATTTTTTTTTTTATTTTTTATATTTAAAATTAAAATTTTTATTTTTTATTTTTTTTTTATAGTTCCTTAGATTTTTTTATTCATCCATCATAATGAAGAAAAATTATTTTTTAAATATTTTAAAAAAAATAATAAATATTAAATATATTTATAAAAATATATAAAAATATATATATATAAAAATATCTAATTATATAAAATTGGGGTGGGAAAAAAAAAAACCCGCGAGTATGCCAACCCCCTTATACTTTATTCAGGCCAAACGTTTCGGCAACCATAACAGATGCCAATGAAAGTTTTCTAAGGTGTTGCTGTCATAAATATAATCATAGGGTATTTGTTTTGCATAGGAAGCATCAACCTGAGCCTGGAGCGGTGGGCAAGCAATTAAGGGTCCAAAATGTGATAAATCAGTTTTTTGAACTAAACCATATTAATAAAGAAATGATGGTTTAAATAAGAATGCCTGGATCCCAAATAAATATATATTATAAATACTAATATCAGGTTTCTCTTTTTCTCGGACTCGCAACGTCAGATTAAAACCTGAAAACGCACCAGATTAGCATCTCGAATTACGTTGATTTTACCTTTTTTTTTTTGAAGCTGCTTCCGATGATTGATTCATCCATCCCTCGTGATGACGAATTCCTTTTCAGAGATCCTGGAACAAAGATTTTAATTATTATTAATATTCAATATATTTTATATATATATGTATACAGAAAGGAAGATCAAAAGAAGAGAAAGAGTCGGGAGGAATAAAACCAGCGAGTAGTCAAACACATTTACACATTATTCAGGACAAACGTTTCGGCAACCATAACAGATGCCAGTGAAAGTTTTTTAAGGTATTCCTCTCATAAGTATATAATAATAGGGTAGTTTTGCAAAGGAAGCAACAGCCTGGAGCGCTCGGCAAGTAATTAAGGGTCCAAAATGTGAGAAATCAGTTTTATGAACTAAACTATATAAAATGACCGAACAAGGCTATTTTCTTGTTAACAACGGTAAAGGTGAAATAATTTTGCCTAGTGTTATAAATAATTAAAAATAATTATTTATGGGATCCCTGGTATATATATATATATTTTTTATTTTTTATATATATATTTTATATATATACACATGTATATATATATATTTTATATATATATATATAATACAACCAAGCTTGATGTAAAGCCTGGAGGACAAAGTTAAAATGGAAATTAATAGGGAAGGATGTATTCAAGGGAAAAGAGAGAAGAGACTTATCACCCAGTGGGCATGGCATTTGTGAGAGAAATAATATATCAAATTATTAAATTACTCACCGAAAGGTAAAAGTGGAGTGGAGATGTTACGTTGAGCTCGAGGAACAGGTAATGGCAAATCTGAAAAAGAAAAGAAAATATTTTATTTTTAAATGGAAATAAAGTTGGGGATAAAATTTTTATATTTATTTTATATAAAGACAGTTTCCTTTAGGTGGACAAGTACAGTGAGGGACAATATTAAGTCCGACCCAAGCGTTTTCTATTTGTGATTATTTCATTGTTTTTATAAAAGAAAATGAAAATTTTTTTTGGAAATTTTCTAGCTTTGAGCCATGAAAGTTTCCATTAAAAAATATAAGATATTTTTTTAAAAACAATGAAATAATCACAAGTAGAAAAGGCATGGAAGGGACTTAATATTGTATCTGTACGTAAGGCTCAATGAAATCTTTGTATTGGAGAAAGATGCAGGATGATCTCAATAAGGTAAGGTACGAGGCTCATCTGTTCACGACGAGGGAACATGACTTAGTTGCCTTGCTTGACCAATGTTTATTTTAAAAATTTATATTGGATATGAATGTAATACCAAATAAACAATTTATTTATGACCGAGTGAGCAGGTTGAGGAGATTGATTCCGACTATGACTGTGAAATTGTCTTCGATATCACCAGGCTTAAATTAAGAAAAATAATTGAAGCAAACCTTAATAAATATTTTGCCTGAAATTTTATAATTTCATCTTGAGATTCTGTTTTTTAAAAACAATGATAAAAATAAATAGACTTACCTTGGGTGTATACATATAGATATATATAAGTTGGATACATGTCATGTCCAGGCAGAGACTCAATCGACTCAAATGAGATCGTCCTTGGGTTCATATTCAATCTAAAATTAAATTAATATTTAAAACAAATGTAAAATAATCAAAATGAATAGATATTGACATATAATTACCAATAAATGCTGTATCAAAATCTTTCCATTCTCATGAAATTTTCAATTGACGTCTTCGATCCAAATCACATCTGAAATTAAATAGAAATAAAATCATTTAACCAAAAATCAAAAGATTTTATGACGTTAATATTAAAGAAATGCTGGTAATTATTTTAATATAATTTAAAATAAAAAAAAGAAAATCTATTTGGGTTAACCTAATAGATTATTTGATTGAAATGGATTTAAATGTAAGAAAATAAAGAATAATCTAATATGATAAATTATTTAATAATTATTTATAATTTTATTATTTTAAATGAAATTTAAAAGCATATTGACAAATATTAAAATAATAAATGAGAAAAATATTGACTGACAAAGGTTATCACGAATTTAGAATATTTCTATTATTTAATTAAAGAATTTATTAAAAATTATAATTGTGAACAAATTAAATAAATATTTGAATGTTTTACTGACCTTAAAATGAGTAAATAGAAGAGAAATATTTAAAAAATATGATTGCACGAGAAATGTGAGTGATTTTCAAGGCAGGCTGTCAGACTTGGACTGGTCAGAGGTGAGATAAAGAGATGATGCATGCCATCTAGAAAAGCAGCGATCTAGTTATGTCATTTTCAGAAATTTATTTAACTACCAAATAATCATTTTATGAAAGTCAAAATATTGTTCTAATACATTTTTATATATTATAATAATAAATTAATATCAAGGTATTAATATCATTAAATTCCTGATCTGTCAGAGATGCCATAAAGAGACAATGCAATGTCACGCTCTGTTTGACCAACTTTCCGTAGGAATTTTAAAACGAAATTTTATATGCTTAAAGAGGACCTTCTAGGGATTACAGGAAAATTATTTTCGTCCCGAAAGTCCTATAACTTTTTGAGTTATTAATTTTTAAAATTAAGATTTCTCCCATAGGAAATGAATAGAGAAAGTTTCACCTATTCAGGATGGTAGTAAGAATTTGGGGAGAGGCATTCCGGCTGGAATAGACAGTCCAATGATTTGTTCAATTTTTTTCTTAATTTAGAAAAAATAAAATTTAAAAGCTTTCTGATTCCAATTTTTGAAGGGAGGCATCCCATCATCCCTATGCTGTTCAGATAACGACTAACAGAACTAGTCAACTCCAATCTTCCTTTGTCCCCATGACCTCCCGTGATTGGAACAAGCTCTCTGCATCTATCTTCACCAAAACCTACAATCTTCAGACTTTCAATAGTTAACGCTGCTGTGTATTTATGTATGTAGGTTTTCAACTTTCACCTATCCACTTGAAAATATAAATATAAAATAAATCATTAAACTTCAAAAAAAAAAAAAAAAAAAACAATTTTAAAATACATATTTGCGATGATTAAGATTTTTTACTGTTATCGTTAAAAAAAATTTTTGAATAAATTTTGGAAACCCAAAAAAATATAAATTTTATTAAAGTCCCTTATGAGATGGCCAGAAGTTTTTGAGAGCCTATATAAATTAACATATATATAGAGGTAAGAGAAAGTAAAAAGGGAGATCGAGAAATTTTAAACTTTTAGTCCCTAAAAAAATGTATGAGAATAATAGAAATTTTCACTTTATAAGATAGTATTGAAGTTCAATGAGTTACTTGAGTCAAAGATGTTAAGAAATTAAATTTAAGGATTGCGGTGTGGGTTTCAAGTGAAACATTTTGAACAAAGGTTGTATTTATGTGTACCCTCGTGAAACCCCAGGGCCGGATCTAGGGGGGGGGGGGGGCAGTGGGTGCATTGGGTGCATGTGCCCCGGGCGGCAAATATCAGGGGGCGGCAATTAAAGAAAGATTTACTAAAAAAAAGGTAAAATGATATGAATTTTGCCCCCCCCCCCCTAAAAAATCTCGTAGTTCCGGCCCTGTGAAACCCACACATATACAACCTTTGGTGTTAAGAAATTCTACATGTATTTTGTTGTTTGGATTAAAGTGAAAATTAAATCGTTGATTTTACCTATTTTAGGTACCTGCATTTCCCTATGATTTATCCATCCCTCGTGATGCCGAATTCCTTTCATGAGATCCTGGAACAAAGAATTTAATTATTTGTCATTTCTCATTAAAAATATTCAATATATTCACAGTATCATTTATTTATCTTATTTCTTGAATAAAACTATATTTAATTTTAAAATTGAATAAGTCTTATATTTTTTAAATGACTTTTTTATTCAACCTAATATCCTTATTTTCCCTTGTTCAATTCAATAAATAAAAACGTATATAACTTTGAATTATTATTTTTACTTAATTAATTACTTTTTCTCGAAGGTGCGTCCTTCGAGGTCCTCCACGAACGAGATAAAGTATTGTCAATGTGATTAGCCTAGTAATAAAAAAAAAGAAAATTTAATTATGGTCGAGAACGTTGAAGAGGATAAGCTCTTGGTCCAAGTCCAATGTCCTAAGTCTATTTCGTAGCCATTTGAAAATAGTCAAATTTTTCAATTTTTCTTCGGATTCAATCGGTTCAAATAGTTGGAGTTTTGAAAAAAATTTTCTAAGAACTAGAAGATATTACAAAAAAAAAATGATGCTTGTTGAATCAAAATCTATTGACTAGTCTTTGAGATATCAGCCTTTGAAAAGAGCGCAAAAAAACCCTTTTTGGACATTCTAATGGCGTTTTCTCTGGTCCAGGGTCCCTTTGAGAGCTGAAGATTGGCACACAATCTTACTTTTTAAGGTAGTACAACATACTAAAATTTGGGCAAAATTCACGAACCCTCACCACAAAAGAGATCGAAAAGAAAAAATATTGCTCATATATATACCCTAGTGTATATATATATATATATATATATATATTGAGGAGGCGATTAGCCGAAGGGATAAAGCAGTTAAGCTTATAATTCTGAGTTGAAAAAAACTCGAGTTCAAATCCCCTCATGGCAAAATATTATCTAACTCTTTGTGAGATGCCTCCTCCTGAGGAAGGAAACGGGAATCCACCTCAGTATCATTCCCATGAAAGTTACCTCTCAGAAGTAACCACAATGTGTCAGGTCTGACACTAATGACTGAATTGATTTTTTGTATATAGACCTATATATAATTTAATAATTATTATTATATTATATTAAGTCGCAAAAATTTTCATAAATTGCTCCCATTATAAATTTTGAATTGACAGTAAGTCCATGATTTAAATCAAATACAGTATGGAGATAATTTAGTTGAGAAAGTTCCAGGTGCAAACAAAAGGAGAAAATACATACGACACCCTAATGGATCAGGGGATTGGTAAGAATAAGGCTGAACGAACACCGATCGAGCAAAAACGTTTTCGATCAAAATGTTTTGTCAGCGAGCAAAACGTTTTGCTCGATGCCAACGCACGATCGAGCAAAATGTTTTGCCATCGAGCATTTTGCTTCCAGAGCCATTTGTATACCAAATGGTTTAAACAAGAATGCCTGGACCCCCAATAGGTAAATTAACAAATAATGAGTATCGTTTTGTCTTATATGGCCTGAGTTGCCGAGAAGCCTGTGTGTATGTGTGTGTGAATGTGAGTGTGAATGGGAAAAATGTGTTACCATTTTTTTTTTTTTTTTTTTTTTTTTTTTTTTGCAATTTTTTTCCCCTCAAGTGCAAATCATTTGACCTTTTTTTTGCATGCGAGTCTCATCCCATCTTTTCAAACTCAGGTTCGGCCGGTCGAAACCGAAACCGCGGCCGAAACCAGGATTTTTGGCCGAAATTGGCCGAAACTGAATATTCGGTCGGTTCCTAATATTTACTCGGTAGCATATCTAGGTAGGGGCATAGGGGGCGCCCCCCCCCCCTCGCCCCAGGCGCATCATGCCTTTGGCGCCCCTCACGCATCCGGCTTAACTCTGGCTTTCCGGCTTTTTACCTAAATCTCCGGGGGTGGTACAAATGGCCAATTTCAAAGCAACGGTAGAATAATTATTGGAAAAACTCATGCTCTCCGCTCCCAGTCTCGTGTTCCGCGTACAAAATTGTTTTGTATCTCAAACATTGCGCATCGTATTAGCTGATTGCAGTGCTTCGTATTTTATACAAATAATTTATGTATAATACACATCTACTGACAACTCCGCAATATGACTATGATATGATGCTTTGTCCTTTGAGCTCACTCTCTCGATAAATGGACTGATGATGGCGTTATTTCATTAAAGCCGAAATTGTTTCCTTTCGTGGAGACTAACTACCTGGCTGCTTGCTCCTTTATCCTCTTATTGTTTTCAAAAATAATTTCATTCGCACCCAAATGGGGATTTGTGATATAGGCTCTATACATTATTTTTCCTAGGTTCTCTATAAGAGTCCAAAATTTCATTTCGAAATTCCACTAGCCGCGATGCCTGCCTTAGGCGTGCTTCGCATC
Source organism: Euborellia annulipes (assembly GCA_023213315.1). Taxonomy (NCBI): domain Eukaryota; kingdom Metazoa; phylum Arthropoda; class Insecta; order Dermaptera; family Anisolabididae; genus Euborellia; species Euborellia annulipes. Next base: position 86,744 of record JAKCPI010006887.1, on the reverse strand, counting down.
TAGCCAGTGGGACGCCAGTATTTTTCTTGGATCCTTCCTGTTACTGTACTCTATAAGGGTGCAAAACTGAGCCCCTGAGTGGTAAAAATCAGGATATATTATTAATATTTAATATTATTTTTATAATATTCATAAATAACAATATTAAGATTTTTTTTTCATATTGAATTTAGAAGACAATTTATTTTATATAATTTCCCAAGAAATAAGACAAGATTACTTTCACCGTTCAACCTGTGGGACACTTCTAAATTATTTCTTTATATTTATATTAATTGCCATGTGAAGCAACATTTTCCTCCATGACTGTTGCATCATAAGATGTATTTGTTACTAATCGCGTTTATTCTTCAATTCAATATTTGCTTTATTGATGAATAAGCTTGCCTCTTTCACTCTAGACGAATAAGCCTGTCTTTACAGTAAACAATGAAAAGGGATTTTTTTTTCTAAACAAATATAGTGGGCCTATATTCTCTCCATGTGAAAGGGTGGGAGTACCTTGAAAGACATTTTGGTGAGGAAAGATTTTTTGCTGCTCTTAGAATTGAGCTAAGCTTTCTAAGATTTTAAATATTCATGTTTCTGAATACGGGTCCAAATGTTGACTATTAAAATGTATGCCACTAATTAAAATGTTTAAATGAAGACTGGGAAGAAGAGGAGGGCTTGAGCCTCGGAGGTCCAGTTTTTCTAGGCCAGTGATCGGAGTCCTTTAAAGTTACAGATCCTACCCTAGTCCGGGGTTGGAAAATTTTAGGTATTTTAGGTTCTCAATTAGTCAGATTTTTTTTTTAAATTTGTTTTTAAATATCTGGACATCTATTTGCCACAATTTATTAGGATAATTAGCAGGGCCGTTCCTGGCGGGCGTGCCGTCCGTGCCAGCACGGAGGCGCCAGTCCCAAGGGCGCCGGACGCGCCTTCCAAAGGGCGCCGGTGGCGCCTTCCAAAGGAAGGCGAAGACGAAAAGCCAAAGGGCGACGGAGGCGCAAAGCCAAAGGGCGACGGAGGCGCCTTCCAAAGGACGGCGGAGACTCAAAGCCAAAGGGCATTTTCGTGCCTGGGTCCTTGGTCCGTCGCAAGTGAGAAAAATTTATGTCAAAAGAATTGGCTGCAAATCATTTGAAATAATTGGCGTAACTATATTGAATGGCGCCCCTGCGGGTACAAGAATGTCGCCCCCCTCCAAAAAAAAAAAAAATTGTTAAATAAATGTAAATTTTAAATAGCTTTTTTATTTAAAAAATAAAAGGGGAATGAATGACTTCCCCGAGACTTTCTCGTATATTCTGTCCGACCGTCCGTCCGTCTGTATACAGAGCTAGCTAACAGAGGTAGCTTATAAGCTACCGTAGCATTCGCCTAACTTGAAAATCACTACAGGTCTAATCACTTAAAAAAAATTTTTTTCATAATTTAGTTGGGGGGGGCGCCAAAAATGACCTGGCACGGAGGCGACAACTTACCCAGGAACGGCCCTGATAATTAGGCCTATGTTTCTTTTTTAAGGAGAAAATTTAACTTCAAATTATCCCTATTGAACATTATTGAAGTATTTACATTATGGGCACAAATAGATCTTAGAAGCAGGGACGGATTAATGCAATTTTGTCGGTCGGAGAGGTTTTTTTTTTTTATATTTAAGGATTTTTTTCGGCATCTATGGCCATTTAGATCCCATCTCTATTTATTTAAATTGATTGGTAGCCAATTAAATTAAATTTTATTTAAGCATTCTTGCTGTGTAGACATTATTTCTAATTGATTGAAGGAATCAGGATGTCACAGCGACTCGTGATGAAGGCGAGTGTTTATATATATAAAACTAGCGTGGAGTTTTATTGGTGCAGGTCGAGGGTCCGGTGGCCTGGTGCACCGGACCGCAAGCCTATGTCCCGGAAAGGCGATTTGGGTTCGATTCCCGGGGGCCATGAGATGTTTGGCCTCACCAATAAAAAAACACTCACAGTCTTGTTAAATGCTTTTAGCGTAGAAAGCATATTGATATCTCATTTCAGTAAAAAGTTCTAAAAATCAGAATTTTTTACTTAGGGCCGAATTTCAAAAAACCCTGAAACAATGATTTTTGATTTTCATCTAAGGAAGGTTTTGGCAAAATTTTACCCAAAAATGTCTATATAATTAAATAATAAAAATAAATAATAAATATTTTTAGACAAATAAAATCATAATTTCTTTAGATAATTAGTTTTTAAAACTTTAATCCGCCACCTGCTTAGAAGGCAGCAGGTCCCCTACCCCCCTAGTCATTTGTCTCTTCTATTAGTTAATTCGTCTATGAGTAAGTAAATTTAATTTAACACACGATTAAACGAATCAAATAAGAATTGAAAGTTTTTTTCCAAACATTATATATTTTCAGTGGAGCAACCAAGATTTACTCCTGGGGGAGGGGTTTGATTTATTAACTCTAGAGACTAGCCGCGCCACTCTCCTTCGGCGGACGGACCTTCACCTTTTTTTTGAATGGTATTCGAATTTCAAATTGTTGTTCTATAGTTACTGGAAATCTTATATTTAATGTCTTTTTTGCTATATTCAAGAAACAGCTCAAGTAGAATTCCATCAAATTCTCGATGGTTTACTTTGAAGTTTGCAAGGTGGACGTGCAGATTTTTAAATAATTTTAAACAATTATTTTTCAGAAATTTTATTAGCTGACAACTGATTGCAAAGTCTTTTTTGCTTTTACGATTTATCTTCTTCTTCTTCTTTCTTTGCCTTTATTATTCCCGCGGTGTGGGGTCGGTGGTAAAGGGGGTGGCGGAATGTGTTTTTTGCGACCGGAAGAAATAGAATAGGCCGGCCCGTCGCACGGTCTGACGCCTGTTGAAAATATAGAAGGAAGGAACAGACATGTAAAGAATAGAAGGACTGCCAGTCCCAGCTCGGGTAGCCCGTGGTCGCCATCCACGTATCCACAAGATTTGGGCCCCTGAGCAATTTTTTTTTACGATTTATCACAGCTAATAAAAGAATGAGTTATGAGAAATAAAATTCTTATACAATCTTGTTAATCCTGACTTCGATACTCCGGCATACCGGCTAGTTGAAAAGCCTTCGGGATATTGCAGCAAAAAAGGGGTAATTTAAGATATCAAAGTGTTTATAGATTTTTTCAAGAGAATATGTAATTTTGCATTATATTAAATGGTTCGGGTAATCCGGCATTTTCAGAATCCGGTCCCGTATTAAAAAAAAAATAAGCAATTTTCTTTTTTTGTTAAAATTTAAATAAAATAAAATAAACTTATCTCTGGAGCACAAGAGTCAAATATTATTTTTAAAATTTTTATTTATTAATTGAACTCATTTAATTGAAATCTTAAATGGCCCTCTGAGCTTTAGCGAATTCATTTTGAGTAAAAGGGTCAAGAACCTGATTTACAATATAAGATTCAAAAATAAGTAAAAACTGTTGATTTTTATCACGCCCTGAACAATATAAATAATTTCCAAAAAGTTAAAGAATAGCAGGAAGCTAACCGAGAACATTGATCAAATCGATGATAGAAGAATGTAAAATTATTTATATTTAAAAGGATACAAAAATATAGTACTCACCAATAATGATATCGTCTTGACGGATGTCTGTCTACTTGACCCTTTTGAATAATGATCTCGAGGCCAGAGAATCCTGCAAAAATAATAAAAATTAGTAACTATTAATTATACTATATACTAAAAAAAACAAAATCAATGATTAATAATCTAATAATAATAATAATAAATAATATGTTAATAAGAATCTGGCTTTAAATAAAAAATAACTTGCATAAAATTGCTTAATTCAAATGCAATGAGAATGTGACAAATGAAACGAAACGAAAGAGCTGATCTTAAATTCAATCTCATCGGGACTTCGGTAACAGAAAAGTCCTAGGGAATCAAGGAAAAAATTTAATCTAATTAATACAAAAATAAATGAATTAAAAATAAGATAAAAGATAGTCTTCTGTGCCGCCTTGTTTATATTTATTTTTATTGATATAAGGGGTCTTATTGATCTAATTTGTTTGATTCAACAGAACAAAAATTCTACTTTGCAAGAGAGGCCTGAGCAAGTCAGCTAATTAAGTGACATCGATCGATGCTTTTCCTTCTCGAGATCCAACTTCGCTTCGGGGCAAATTTCTTGTAGAAAATATTTAAACTTTCTTGCTATTTTCTATTTAAGTTTATTTTTAACACTACGAAGTGAATAATCATATTTGACAAAATAAATGAATGCTCAACCAATAACTTTTACGCTAATTCCATAAAGAAATTTTTAATTATAGACCACATTTTTGTTTTAAATATTTATTAAAAATATATAAATACTGTACAACGTTTCAACTGTTTATTCTGCAGCCGTTATAAAGCACTGTGCACTTGCTGTGCACTGTCATGTCCGTTGCTTGCCTGGCAAGCAACAGTTAGTTCACTTGAGTCGGAGCAAGTGCACAGTGCTTGATAACGGCTGCAGAATAAGCAGTTGAAACTCCCCTTTTTTTTTTTTTTTTTTTTTATTTTTTTTTTCCCCCTTTCCCCCCCCCCCCACCCCCCCCCCAACCGCCCTGTAAACGTTGTACAGTATTTATATATTTTTAATAAATATTTAATACAAAAATGTTTCTCCTAATAATAATATTTCAAACCACAAAAGCTTTAATAAATCCATAAAGAAAATTTAAATCAAACGGAAGAGAGAAAAAAAAAATTTTTTTCTCATTTTTCAAGTGCCTTTGGAATGGTGTAGCAAATAATTTTTTTCTTATATGCTGTTAATAATTTTTTATTAGCACATTCATCGTTGTTTTGCAGTCATTTAATATAGGTATTTTTTTTGACCCAATTCTAAATTCATCCCTTTTTTTTTACATTCTCTTACCTATATATTAATAAGTTAATATGTTTATGAACAAAATATAAAGGAAGAAATTTGTGGTTTTTGTTACGAGTTTCCCACTAACCAGGAGAGAACTTTAGGGTTGGAAGACGATTTCACAACCATACCCAAGTGTAAAAAAATACGCGAGAATATCTATAAATTCGTGGATCATCATAAATTTTCAATCACTTTATGTTCATGATATGCGCATCATCTTGGCTTGCTGTCTATGTATTTTGAAAAATGTCCCTAATAAAAAACCAAATGAGGCTCTCTATACCAAGGGCGGATCCAGAGGTGTTTCTCGGGGGTAATCTGGTGTGACTCGTCGCACAGCACACTATCTTTTCTTAATTTCGGTAATTTAAAAGTGCATTCTGTACTTGTTCGTCAGAATATAAATACACATCAAATTTTTAAGTATTAATTTTAAAGAATTTTACATTAAAAATAAATTTTTTTGCGATAAACCAAAGGTCTTTTTGGGGGGGGGGAAGGGGCCCCTTTCCCCCCCCCTCTCCCCCCCTTCCCTCTATCCCTAAAAAATTGCCGGAAAAAAAATGAACCCCAAGCCGACCCCCTTCTTTTTTTTTAAAAAAAATATACTTCCTTTTATTAAAAAAAAATTTTTCCCTATAAAAATGATTTTTTATTCAAAAAGAGGAAATTATAACTGACCCCAAGGGCTTTTGCTGATCGGATCTTGCTGACCTATTAAACCAAATATTCCCCCCATATTCCCCCGCTCTAGTATGGTATATAAATTCTGGCTTATAATAAGGACAAGTTTTTTTTTTTTAAAGAAATGATCATAGCTAGTCCCATCACGAAAACCTAAGACGACTTGTCTGTTTAAAGATTAGTTAATAGCAAATAGTTGATCAACTAATTAAATATCAAAAGAACAATTCAGAAATAAACATTTATTTATTTTTTTAGTGAGATTTGTTTAAAGAAAATATCACTTATGGGCAGGATCATGCCAACTAAAAGGTCTTTATACTGAATACTTTTAGATTACGCGGACTTACGAAACATCAACAATCCATGATAAAAAAAATATATTTTTTGGAATGAAATATATAAATATTTTGAGATAAGTTTGTCTTTGATGGTACAGGCCATCAGGGTGCCAACGACATGAAAGTTGCAAAGTAGAGTGGGGTAAATATGCCCAAAGCAAATCCATATTCATCTCGCAAAATATTTTTTACTTGGGCAAGAATAACTTCTTGTTGTTTGATCAAAGCTCTTCAAAACCAATATTTTATATTACCTCGGCAACATTTTAATACTAATTGAGGAGTATGGCTGGCCTAATGGTTTCCCGTGTGAAAAAATTCTTTGGAAAGCCTAATATTTATTTGGGGCTTTGTCCGAGCTTCTCAAGTTATAATTTGCTGGCAATGGATTATCGGAGACAAAAATCAGATCCCAAAGTAATTTTTGTCTGATTTAATCTTTCAAGCCAGAGGTTTGAAATCATTTGCATCCACCTAATTAAAATTGCTGTAAACCAAAGTTGATAATTGAAATATGTGTCAAATTCAATGAATAATAATAAAAAACAAAATATATACGTAATTATAATTAATTTAAATTAAAACAAATCAAAATATTAGTTAATTAAATTAATTTGATTAAATTAAATTTCTAATCGTTAAATTTATTCATAGGTCAATTTTTGTTTTTTTTCTCAACTAGCTCTGATGGGTGCATATCTATATGCAGATAAATTTGTATATTCTTAAATATACTAACATCAGTGGCGGATCCAGAGGTGTTTCTCGGGGGGGGGGAAGTCTGGTGTGACTGGTCGCACAGCACACAATTTTTTCTTAATTTCTGTAATTTAAAAGCGAATTCTGTACTTGTTTGCCAGAATATAAATACAAATCAAATTTTTAAGTATTAATTTGTAAAATTTTTCATTAAAAAAAGTATTTTTTTTCATATCTCGGGGGGAGGGGTAATTACCCCTTGACTAACATTTCTAAACAACTAAAGGAGAACTAAGAATTTTTTTTCTCCGAAGATGGGTAATGTTTAGTCGTCGAAACGTTGACAAGGAATATTAAAATAATTCGGACCCAAAATCTTTTATTTTATTCCATCTTCTTGAAATTTTGGCGGTTTTCGTGAGAGATTCAAGAACCCGGTACCGTTTTGTTGTCATACTGTCCTTCGTTTAACCGTGGTCATCAAGCTTTCGGCCATTCGCCTGCGACCAAAGCAACTGCACTTTCTCGTCCACGAAGAGAGAGGGGTATCTACAGGTACCACTGGTGGGGTAACACACTGGAAAGGAGAGAGAACCAAAGAAAGAGAGAGAGAGAGGGACCTCGATTCTGATCCTCCAGCTAAGAAAGTGCCTCGTGCACACAGTCTGTGAGTGAACGGCTCACCAGCTGCTCCGAAAGAAGAAAAAGTTCAAGTCAAGTGTCTTTGACGATGGTGGCAACGTGACGGCCGAGGCCGTGTTTTTAGTGCTTTTACTTGTGGCAAAAGCGTTAGCGCGCACCTTTGCTTGCTTAAGAAGTAGTAGTAGTAGAAGTAGTACATTGTACATTGTGCGTTTGTTGAGTGTGCGGTGAGGGTGTCAGTGTGCCATGCTGCAGCCCAGGGCTATGGGGTGTGGGTGGTGCCTGCTATTCGCCCTGCTGCTGATTGCGACCCCGGCTGCTCCGACAGGTAAGTTCTCATTACCATTACTCTCTATTTCCCTGTCTTATTACGTTTTACAGTAGAAATAAAATATTTATTTTTTAAATAAAATTTTCGTATTAATAATTAATTAGGTGAATTTAAAAAAATTCCCTCCATTAAAAAAAAAAAGATCTGATTTTAAAATTTAATAATGACTAAATTTTTTAGTAAGTGCAAAAAATTTATAAATAATTTCTATAAGTGACAAAAATGGCTGGCGGCCTTACGCCAAAAAAAAAAAAAAAACAAGAAAATTCAAAAATAACTAGACATTACAAATTTATGTTTTTGAAAGAGGATTTTTTAATTTAAATTAATTTGAGTATTTTTGTTTGTTTTTTACTCATTTCGAGGGTTATTATTGGCAACTACAAGTTACTTGAGTTAAGAGTGAATTTTTTTTTACTCTCCATAACACCCTTCCCTTATTTATTTTAAGTAAATAAATAAAAATAGTTTCTCTAATAGCAGGAAAAATAGTAAAAAAATTTATTGGCACCTTTTTTTTTACACATTCAAATTGTCCTGATCCTGTTCCAATTTTTTTTTTTCTAATCTCCTTTCCAAATTTTTCCTTAGAAGTGTTACAACAATCCCCTCCATAGATATAATTTTTTATACTAAAATTCTTACTTTTTTTTTGGAACAAAAACTTGAAAAAACGCAGGCTAAATTCACAAAATTATTTCATTTTTCGTTCATTTGTATTTTTTGTATAATAATAAATTAAAATTTTATTTATTTATTTTTTTTTTATTATTTCCGTGATTCGAGAGATGCTGCTGAGAGGGGGGAGGAGATTAAGTCAGCCCGTCACTCATGAAAGGGAAGGCTGATATGGAGAGTAAAAAGAAATTTCAATCCTAACTCAGGTAACTTGTAGTCGCCAATAACAAGCCTAGTAGGTACTTTTTTAAACCCCATCCCTTAATTTATTATTTATGATAAAAATTTTTTTACAAAAAACTACTCAGATCTTGTTTCTAAAGGGAAAATAAGCTTATATTTTTTTAAAATTAATCTCAAAATTATTTTGATTAGTTTTGCATTAAATTTTCATTATAGCCCTGCTTTATTTATTTAATTTATTCGATTTGTCCTCAATATACCTCCTTTTTTAAAAAATCGAATTCAAATAATCAGGATTGCGCCATTGTTTAGTATTTAATTTGTTAAAAATTTTTAGCTTCATAATTTATTTTGGCCAAAAATATGAAAATTTTTGAGTTTAAAAAAAAAATGCAAAAATTTTCACTTGCATTTTTTTTTTATCAAAAATAATAAAATAGTAAAACATAAAATGCTTAGAAGGCTTTTTTTTACTCTTTATTTAGATATTAGAGGGAACTGAAATGTAAAATTTTTTAACCAACAAGCAAAACCAAAATTTATATAAAACAGAAAAATTTTAATTCCTATACTATTTTCTTAATTTTTATTTGTTCCCAGAAGAAAATTTAATAAGTTCTTTTTTTGATCTAGCTACAAATTAAATTTTTTCACAAGTAAAAAAATTTTTGTTTAAAAGAGGGTCAGAAAATGAACCGAGAGGCATAAATTATATTTATACTTAAATATTTAGGACAATTCCTTTTGAAGTGAGAACTCCATACCTAAGCATAGCGGATATTTATAATTTATCAAATTCAAGTTTTGAGGGCGCTTTCGACGTCACTCGCGAATATATACATAAGAAAAAAAAAATTACTTTCTTCTTCAATTCGCTGTGGAACATTTTTATATATTCCTTTAAGTTGTTATGTTATACAAAGATTTTTTTCTTTCCAATTCTTTTGTCTTATCAAGATGCATGAATCCATTCATTCAGGCCTTCTCAAAGAGTTATATTCTATACAATAGCTTTATATAATATTGTAAAAGAGTAGTCGAATCAGGGAAAAATTTTCGGCATTTCATTGGTACGATTAAGGGTGGTGAAATTATTTGAGATGGTCACAAACTGCAACTCGGCAGAAATATGAAACTCACCCCAAGTTTTATTGTATGGAAAAGAAAAAGATCCGTCAAATTATTTTTCAAAAATAATATGATTTAATTAGAAATCGCTGACGGATTTTGAACACTTTCAATGGGAAGAAAAAATTTATGAAAATACTAACTATTATTAATTTTTTCATAATTTTGTTTTGATTTTTACTTTCTCTTACCTATATATGTATTTATATATAGAGAGAAAGTATTGAAATCATGACAAAAAATTAGATATCGTGATTTTGATGGATATATACGTTTTGAGGTCCCCTGAGTCCAAAAAAGTGGTTTTCGCGACATGGTCTGTCTGTCTGTGTGCGTTCAATTTTAAGCAGGAAGCAATTGAGCTATGAGGCTGAAATTTTATATTTAAGTTAGGTACCCCCCGGGACCGGAAAAATAAGCTTTTAATCAAAATCGGCCAAAGTGTACTAGTACTTTACTGATGTACTTTTTCAGTTTTTTTCGATTTTCTCAAAATTTGCTCCAACGATTTTTTTTTAAATTCAAAAATCAATTATTTTTTAGATTCTCTTTAAAATGTACATTCTCATTTTGTGATTGAAATCTTCTGAAGACCACTTTACTCTTGTATTTCATAGGGAAGATAGGAGAAATGGTTGCCATGGTAACAAAATATAAATATTTTCCCATACTTATAAATTTTACATCTGAATTCAAATGTTCCGTACTGTCGGGAACTAAATATATGTCGACACAAAAAATCTGGTGTGACAAGCACAGAACACAACTTTCGATTACCGAAGGTAAGAGAAAGTTGTGTGCTTGCGCCGGCCAAAAAGTACTAGTACTTTACTGTTCCACTTTTTTAATTTTTTTTGATTTTTTCAAAATTCGATCTAACGATTTTGATTAAAATTCAAAAATATATTATTTTTTTAGATGCTCTTTAAATTGTATATTCTCAATTTTGCTCTCAAAATTGTTTCAAGACCACTTTTTTTTTTTTGTTTTTCAAGACTACTTCATAGGAAAGATAAGAGAAATAGTTGCCATGGTAACAAAATATAAATATGACAATATGTGAAGTGGCAGTTGTATATCAACAATAGAAGAGGGAGCGGGCAGCCAGGAAGTCAGCCTCTACGAAATGAAACTCAAGAGTAGTGGAGACAGTTTCGGCTATAATTAAATATCGCCATCCTCAGTTCATTTTCGAGCTGTAAGCATTGTACAATTTTTGTAATATTAAAAATATAAGTATTCATATATACAAGAAAAATATTTGAGAAAAATTCTTGAGTTTCATTTCGTAGAGGCTTACTTCCTGGCTGCCCGCTCCCTCTTCTATTGTTGAAAATATAAATATTTCCCCATGTTTATAAATACCGAAGGTAAGAGAAAGCTTTTTGCTGTGCGACCAGTCACACGTGATTTTTAAATTTTAAATAGGTGAAAGAATTAGTTCCAATTATGCAAATTTGCAAAATATAATATTCCAGGCACAATATTTTGTATATTATAAAATATAAGGATTGTAAGAGAAAAAAAAATCTTTGAACAATATTATTCTGAATGTGTGACGTTTAATGTCGACATTGTGTTTATAAACATGAATAATGAATTTTGGGCCAAAAAATGTTCCAGCACACACATTTTCCGATAAATAGTCGTTTATATTGAAATTAATCGCAATAGAGACTTTAATCAATTCAAGGCCAATAAAAATTTTAATTCCTGGTGTTTCGGTTTTGGTAATAAACAACTTTTAACATAATTATAACTTAGGAATTAAATAATGTAATTATTTTTAAGGGGGTATTATCCATGATTATTAAAAGCCGATTAATCCAACCGTTCAATTGAAAAAAAAAAAAATTATTTAAAAAATAAGAGAAATCTATAAAATTTTATATTTTAGTGATAAGAGTAATCAGCCGAATATTTGCTTATTTAAATTTAGAAATAACAATTAACCAGAGTAACAAAAATTTCAAAGATCCTCATTCGAAGTGCACAAACCTAGCTACGCCTTTGATTATAAATAAAATCAATCGTATCTGATTATCCCGTTAACATCTCATGATCTAATGAATATTTTTTTTTATACGTAGCGGAAAAATTATTATTATCCATTACCATTTTAAAACAAGCAACCTTGAATATGTTTATGAAGAATTCAAAGGGTTTGGAAAATAATGGAATTTTTTAAATAACTAATCAAATTTCTCTAGTTTGGCAGAACGCACCAAATTAAATTTTACTTTCATTTATCGTATATAATGAAAGTGTAAAATTTTGAGATATCGAATTTTCACCAAATGGTTGTTGGGTGGGCGTGCTTAAAATAAAGATACTACTACTTCAATGAAGCCTGAATTAGGTTTTATTTTCTCAAGATTTTTTTGATTAATTTTAAATATCAATTACCAAATTAAAAGGCATAAAATATATATTTTGGTTTGAAGAATACTTTAACTTTAGTCTTGCCCTCGGAGCTTGGTGTAGAGGTTAGCGTGCTAACCTCGTAAACCAAACGTCGCGGGTTCGGACCCCAGGCAGTCCGAAGATTTTATTTAAGCCATTTGAATACCATATGACTTAAATAAGAATGCCTGGACCCCAAATAATATATATTCATAACGGTTATGGTCAAAATCTTAAATGGCCTGAGTTGCCGAAAAGACTGTGTGAATGTGATGAGAAAAAAGTGTGAATGTTTAAAAAAAAAAAAAAAAAAACTTTAATCTTGCATATCTAAAAATATCAATCGATTAAAATATAAAATTCCTACTCGGATGAAAAGTGAAAGTTATTATGTGGCACCATCAGATTTTTATAAAAATAAATGTATTTTTTTATTTAAAATCTTTTTAAGTATCTGACCATTTGGTAGGTCCTGTCCCCATTTTTCCAATTTAATTGATATCCAATAAAATTCAAAAAATTTTCATAACTTGAAACGTAAAGCAAACCCAACCCTGACAAGAAATGAATAATAAATATATATTTTCTATATAATTAATAAATCGAAATTTAAATGTGAGTAAATGTTTAATTATTTAATACTAGACGCACCACAAGCATTTGGCGGGTGAAGGGTATAGTATAAGTCAAGGGCTAGATTGCTTTTACTTAATCAAGGACCGCAATATTTCAGGCAACTCGTTTCAAAAAATTAATATAAATATACTGTATATATCTGGTCAATTAAAAAATATCTACTCTACCTCAATTTCTTAAGAAAAATCTGGTCTGACTGGCGCACAGCACACAACTTTCTCTTACCTTCAGTAATCAAAAGTTGTGTTCTGTGCTTGTCACACCAGATTTTTCGTGTCGACATTTATTTAGCTTCCGCCGATATATTAGAATTCAAGATGTAAAATTTATAAGCAGAAGAAAATATTTATATTATGTCACCATGGCAACCATTTGTCCTATCTTTCCTATGAAGTTCAAGAGTAAAGTGGTCTTCAGAAGATTTCAATGGCAAAATGAGAATATACATTTTAAAGAGCATCTAAAAAATAAATGATTTTTGAATTAAAAAAAAATCCTTGGAGCGAATTTTGATAAAATTTCACCTCCTAGCTCAATTTCTTTATGCTTAAAATTGAACACACACCTACAGACAGACCATGTCGCGAAAACCACTTTTTTGAATTCAGGGGACCTCAAAACGTGTATATCCATCAAAATCTCGACATCGAATTTTTGACATGAATTCAATACTTTCTCACTATATATATATTACATACAGTATATACATAGGTAAGAGAAAGTAAAAATACTACTGTATTTGATAAACTAATATTATTTTGTTTTATGTATTTTACTTCCTATGTAATCAAAGGAAAAAAAAGAGAAAATTTAATTAACAATTTTTATTATTTTTCACTTTAGAGTTTTAATTATCTTTATTATAATAATTAATTGACTTTGATTTTTTAAAGGAGAGATGAAGAACCTCCCAATGCTTTTCAATGGGAAAATTCTGAATTTTTTTAGCTACAAACGAGGATTAGGGGGATCCGAGTATTTTTTGTGAACTCACTATGACGTACTGAAAAAATTTATTTCGAAATTCCAAAGGAATGTCATTCAAGCAAAGCGTGACATACGGACACTCCGCAATTATATATATAGATTTATTAATTTTCTATTTCATTTGATAAAAAATGTAATTTATCATTAAGATAAAAAAAAAACCCGATAATTAATATAACAGTATTTTCAAAAATATTTTTTACCTTAGGTGTTAACCCTGATTTATTATTAATGTGATAATTATGTTAATAATACATTTTTATTTAATTTAAAACCATTATTTTCCTCTAGAAAACTTGTTATATCTATTAGATATGTTATTAAAAGTGATAAATGGAAAGAAAAATAGTAAAATTAAAAGCGAACGAGAAGAGAAGAGAAGAGCTCTCTTCACTTTCAAGCTCGTAGAGGATTGAAGTGATAACAAAATTAATGAGTGAAACATTTAGAGAAGCACTTGGCGGAACTCTCTTTGTTCAAATTTAATTAAGAATTTAATTTTTAAACAAATGAAAATTTCCCCTAGTGTCTAATAATAATATGTGATTTAAAAGATACTACAAGATACTAAAATCGTTAGATATGTTTCTAAAAAATCTGGTGTGACTGGCGCACAGCACACAACTTTCTCTTACCCTTTGGTAAGAGAAAGTTGTGCACCGTGCTGGTCACACCAGAGAGAGAAGATAATTTTGTGAGAGAGAGAGAGATATGTTTTCTCCGAAACAATTAAAGACAGAAATAATGAAGAACAAGAAAAAAGTGGTCTTCAGAAGATTTCAACGGCAAAATGAGAATATACATTTTAAAGAGCATCTAAAAAATAGTTGATTTATGAATTTAAAAAAAAAATCCTTGGAGCGAATTTTGAGAAAATCGAAAAAAACTAAAAAAGTACATCAGTAAAGTACTAGTACTTTTTGGCCGATTTTGTTCAAAAGCTTATTTATACGAGTGAGGAAGGTGCCTAACTTAAATATAAAATTTCAACCTCCTAGCTCATTTCCTTCATGGTCTAAAGTGTCCACACACACACACACCAGACCAATTTGCGGGACCCACTTTTTTTGGACTCAGGGGACCTCAAAACATGTATCCATCAAAATCTCGACATCGAATTTTTGACATGATCGCAATACTTTCTCTCTCTATATATTTCATATATAGGGTAAGAGAAAGTAAAATTACTTGTAAATATAATTCGTGTAAAGAATATTGATAACTCCATAGTCTGACAGGTGTAATCGAAAGTTGTGTGATGTATAATCGATTATTTGAGTTAAAAAAATATCTTATATATATAATTGAGGAGTGTCTGTTTGTCTGTCCGTCCGTCACACTGTTTGGCCAACTTCCCTTTAAAATTTCGAAATGAAATTGGCAATCCTAATAGAGGACGTTATGGAAGCTCAAAAAATTACTGAAAATCTTGAAGGGTTATAAATTATCCTAAGACGTTTCGGACGATATTTTTTTTTTGTCCAACTTCAGTCCTTATAGAACAAATTGAATTAGATTTTGTCAAAGAAGTGGAGGAAAAGTGTGTAACTATTTCCTCTATAATATCAACATAATCATCAGTCCTTATAGGCTTTATACATGTAATGAGGCACAAATTTGTCATTCTTTGATATACAAGTGTCTATGTGTACACATGTATATTTCTGAATGCTTCAACTATAGACTCTCTCAAGCATTCGCCTGTTTTTATTGTGTATCAAAAAATGACAACTTTATGCCTCAACTATAGAGAAAGTAAAAACTTATTTATTGGAAGAAATAAGAATGTGAATTTATAAAAAGCTTGTTTCTCTTTAACTGTGATTTATTTGTAAAAATTACGACGCTTCGGCCACTCATTCTGCGGTCTTCCTAAGGTAGTATTTAACTACGGATGAGATTGTTACAAATCTAATAGGATTTGTATCTGCAAAAGTCCTCAGATTGAGAAGCCGAAACTTTGTAATTTTTACAAATAAACCGCAGTTAAATCGAAATAAGTCTTTTATTATTTATGGGGGCTTTTAGCGTAGAAAGCATATTGATATCTCACTTCAGTTAAAAGTTGGAAAATCGAAATTTCTCACAAAAATAGCGATTTTTGGTGCTTGGGGCCGAATTTCAAAAAACCCTGAAACAACGAATTTAGATATTAAGGATGGTTTTAGCGAAGAGAGTAAATTTATATCTCATCTCGTTTAAGAATTATTTAAAATCAAAAAATCTGGTGTGACAAGCATATGTTAGAATACAACTTTCGATTACCGAAAGTAAGCAACCATTTCTCCTATCTTTCCTATGAAATACAAGAGTAAAGTGGTCTTCAGAAGATTTCAATGGCAAAATGAGAATATACATTTTAAAGAGCATTTAAAAAATAATTGATTTTTGGATTTAAAAAAAAAATCGTTGGAGCAAATTTTGAGAAAATCGAAAAAAAAAAACTGAAAAGCTACATCAGTAAAGTACTAGTAGGCCTACTCTTTAGCCGAATTTGATTAAAAGCTTATTTTCACGCTCCCTGGGGTGTTTAACTTAAATATAAAAAAAATTTCAGCCTCATAGCTCAATTCCTTCATGCTTAAAATTGAACACACACACAGACAGACCATGTCGCGAAAACCACTTTTTTGGATTCAGGGGACCTCAAAACGTGTATATCCATCAAAATCTCGACATCCAATTTTTGACATGAATCCAATACTTTCTCTATTTATTAACATATATATAGAGGTAAGAGAAAGTAAAAATACTACTTCATTTATTAAGTCTCGGTTCCATTTTTAAGGATTTTAAATGACTAGCATGACACCAAGGGCAGATACAGGGAGGGGGTAAATGGATGAAATAATATACCTGAGATATACAAAATTAGCATTTTCAAAAAAAAAAATCTCTTTTATGATTTTAAAATCATAATATTGACATTTTTTCTGTACAAAGGTGGAGGCGCTATTTATAATCTACAGATATTAGTTGTCGAGAATCCTAAAATATCGAATGATTATTAGGAAACATTTCATTTATTACGACTGGGTCAAATTATCCATTTTTAAGGATTTGAAATGAGTAGCATGACACCTTCGCTTGAACAGGCGGCAATCGAAGAGAAAGGACTTTTTCTGATATGTAATTTAATTAATAAATTAATCAATTGAAGGTAATTTTTATTTACTTGAAAATTTCTAATATATTATTTGAGAAAATTTATTATTTATTTATTATTATTATTATTATTATTTATTTTGAATGACTATTTCCTTATGAGATCAATGTTTCTGTCAAAGTCATTTAAAAATTAAATTATTCGCAGTTTATTAGTGTAATAATGTCTAAGAAATAAAATTTCTTCTTATTGATTAATAAAAAATATCTTAAATTTCATTTGTTTGTTTTATCGTGGCTTTTTTTTAGCGAAATTAATTTTTTTAAATTAGAAAGCAAAAGCTAGAATTTTTTATATAAATATATGCCAGAAACTCCAACCTGATAAGTTTTTTTTTTTAATCTATTAATAAATTTTATTTCAAATATTAACTAACAAGTTTGGGGCGTTATTAAAAAAAAAAAATCTTCAACTTACCAAACGATGCAAATGTTGGATGCAAGCTGGCACGGCACGAATTGATAAAGATCGCAGACAGCTAAGACGACCTCAATCAGGTTTCTAAAAAAAAAAAAAAATCTATTAGTAATGTAATAGAAAGAGAATGATGAATTTTCGTTAGCATTTTTGAAATTAAAATCTATTTCCGTTAAATCCGTTAAACAAATCTTTGTACTTTTCTTTCATATTCTGATTAGAATATCAAAGAAGAGCTTTGTTACTACTCCAAAGCTCAAGCGTGTTATTTTTTTTAAATATATTTAAATATCTGCGATTGCTAGAAAATTTGCCAGAGAGAGGTTTGTGGAATGCCTTGGTGGGCGGAGAGGACGGGTGGAGCTGCAGCGCCTGGAGAAAGGCAACTGCAAGAGCCGGATGGGGGAGATGTTTCGCTGGCGGCGTTGTAGCCGTTGCAGGCGTTCCACGTTAGAAATAGGCCAGTGTAGAATCAATTAGCAAAATAATAAAAAAGTAAAAATTATTTTACTTTTATTATTTATATTAATAGTTTATTCAAAGCCAAATTTCATTTTAATTTAGTGGGCATATAATTGGACCGTTTATTTTGAAAGTGGTGTAAGTTCATTTTTAAAAAAAATGAGATATCACATAATTTATGCTTAAATTAATTTAAATTTTCTATGTATAACTAGCTAGTGGTAAATTTCTTAAAAAATTCCCATGTTTTGTACAATTGAAAATTGGTCGGTAAATAAATTTTTTAATAAACAGATATGTTAACCTTTCATTTTCTCGAAACAATAGAAAATGGAATTACACCACTTTCAAAATAAACGGTCCAATTAGCTAGTTAAAGATTTCTTGACGTTTGTGGAGGAAATTTTCTTTTTAATAAGTTCCACTCGATTAAAACTCAACTGATTTTGGGATAGAAAAATAAAATAAAAGAAATCCTAGCTTTTTGAAATAGTAATATTGAAGTTCATTAATAATAATCCGGTCGCTTTCGGAATTTAAGATAAATGAAGAGGGACAGACATTTTCCGACCTTTCCGCCAGCAATATATTTTCTATCAATCTCAGAAATTCCACCCATGGACGCGAGTCTAAACGTGTTGACAAATGAGGTGCGGATTCGGGATCGTTCTCAGACAGTCTGATAAACATTTATTTAAATAATTTGGATATTAAATGGTATAAATAAATGTGCCTCGTCCCCTAATATAACGTATAGTATATAAATATTGAGTATCATCTAAAGTCTATATATGGCTTAAGATGCCGAAAAGACTAAAATAAAAAAAGATATCTTAGCTTTTTTAAAAAACAATTGTATAAAAAATAAATTCATTAATAATGATAATGCGGTCGTTTTCGGAATCTAAAAGAAGCATAGTGAGACAGGTGCTGTCTTTCCACAATAGATTTTCTGGCAATTTTAGATAATTATCTAAAAATATTAAAAAAACACCCATGGCTTTTAGAGTAGTTCGTTCCTCTCTACCAACAATGGATTAAAAAGGTGGAAGAAAGTGATAACAATGGAGCTTAATAACCGAGGAAGACCAGAATTGTAGACGAGAAGCCTACCGAAGGCGGGCGGAGCGGCTAGTTAATATAAGAAAGAGGGAGCCTCCCCACTGAAAAAAATTTCTGGCTACAGTCTGGGAGCATTAGGACTTTAATTATTTCGAAAATGGCCTGTCTATATGTCAGCTAACCCCAGTAGTGGACAAATTTTTAAGTATTAACGAAGTCAAATATTATATACTTTTAAAAAAAAAAATTTATTGTTAATAGTCAGGTTTTGAAGATATTTCTCTTTGTAATGCATAGTATTTAGCAGGCGAGTTAAAAGCATAGCGATTTAAAAGTTTTAATAATGATTACTATCCATTCAAAAAAGCCTTAAGGAAAATTTCTAATTGAACAGATGATATATCAATAAGTTGAAATTAATTAAATTCAACGTTACTTTGCAAAAATAATGAAAATTCTAATTAAATTAGCAAGTTATATATATTTTAAGAAATTTTCTTTGATAAAATTTAAATGCAAACTTCCCGAGGCAAAACACGTTTTCACAAATCCCCTACAATTAGATTCTCCATCTCAAATATGTACAATAGTCTTCTTTTTTTTTTTTTAAGTGATTCTTTGAAGTCGCTTTTTAACTTGATTATTAGAATGGTTTTTGTATTTGTTCGCATTTCTCCAAAAGTCAGTCTTGAATGAGAACAGCAATGGCAAAATAATAAAATCTCTTTTTAAGGAGCCATTTCATGTTTTTGATCGTCGTACCCTTTATCCTTTTACATCGGTGACATTTTTATGTACCAAGACCAAATTTAGAGCGTGAATCAAAACGTAAATTGCCTTTTTGTCCTGAGCTCTGACCTTGATTCGAAACCAATGCTTTGATTGAAAAATATCTCCACTCATTTTTTTTAATGTTTGTGGCTTATATTTTTAAACGTATGGAATGTGATGAAAAAAAAATTAAGATAGTAGGTTGGCGGGGAAAATAAATACATTAAACGCTTTTTAAGAAGTTTAAGAAATTATATACATTTTTTTTTAAATTATACCATTTTGGGAATGATAGAATGCAGGGTATTTTTACGAAAAGATAAAGAATAACTTAGTATCATAATTTTAAGAACATATTCAGAACACATGTAACTAAAGGGAGCGAATCGCGATCACTTATTTCTTCTCCTTTGTATATTTACAATATTGTATATTGGGGTCCTTGAAATTTCCGACGCTAAAAAATGCTCAATTAAATCGCTTCAGAGCTCTTTACACTTTTTTTTGAGGAGAGAAGGAAGGCATAGCCAAGACTCTTGCTAGCTCTTTTCACCTTTTTAGTATTCAGAAAGTGATCGTAAATTAGCCCTAAATATAAGATAAATAGAGTTGTCAACAAATTTCTTAGATTATATGAAAAGAAAGATGATTAAATAGTTTGAATTATTATTATAAGTGAATGAATTAATTTAAATCATTTGAATACCAAATGATATAAATAAATATGTCTGGACTCCAACATAACATGTATTTAAATAATGAGTATCCTATCGTATAGAGCCTAAATGGCCTGATATTCCAAAAAGACTAAAATATAAAAAAAAAAAAAAAAAAAAAACACTCCGCAGGGATTCCCCAAAGTATTTTTTGAATAACAAAAATTAGTTCTCAGATAGGGCCTAATGCCCAGTCACTAATATAACCCAATTATTAATTTATTGCCTTTATTAACAAAAAACTGAATCGGCAAATTAATTAAGCCTATTTCTGCTTCAAGTTTTTCTTCTTTTCAATCGAATTTCGAAATTGAACACGAATGTAAGAATTATATTATTATAGGCAATATTATGTGAATATATTATAAAGTACAAATACGCCTATTTTATATAATAATCGTCTCAAAATTGATTTTTATTATAGTTTAAATTACATACGGACCTTTCGTTCATATTTATTAAATAGTGAGCTTGAGAATTTAGACATCCCTATGAGTAACTGGATATCGAAACCCAAAAACAAATATCCAATAATTTTTTTTAACCTTTTCTCTAGAAAGAATTTTGTACATTGTAACCAGTTTCCAAGAATCAAAAAATAAACCTCATTAAGTAATACCCCGCAGAATTTTTTTTTTTTTAAATAACTGCAATATAACAATCTTAAAAATAAAAATATCACTAAAGTATTATAAAATGAACTAATTAAAAAATATAAATTTAGTAAAAAGTATTGGAAACAAACAAAAGACGTAAAAGTAATAGTTATTAGAGTATAAAAGAAAAACGAAATAAAAAAAAATTTAATAGCAGTAAAATAGAAATAAGATAATAAGGTAAAAAGACAATAATATTATATAAGATAAGAAAATAAGAGATTAATTCCTTAAATCCTTCAATTCCACCATGACACAAATAGAAAAAAAATCCTATAATTATTTTAAAAATTAATACGGGTAGATAGATTATTATTAAAAAGAGAGTATAATGATTATAAGAAATAATATATATGGAATTTCTAAAGGTTTTTTAAGTAAGTAGATATTATACGCTCCGGTTTTGAATCCCCTGCTATTTTTTGCTTGTGAGATGGATAGCCCTGTTTTTGTCATGTATTTATTATAATTGCGATATGTTATTATTGAGTGTTTTTTGTCTGTATTGATATAGAGCTTTACAGTGAGAATCGTGAAAAAGTTTTATCAAATTTAACGCTCCCTATACTTAATTTCACTAAAAATAATATCAAATGATATAGAAATGAAAAACTCTAGGGGATTAGTTTCAGTTTTTATTTATTTAAACATACATCAAAATAAAAAAACTTGAAACAAATCACCTAGAGTTTTTCAATATCATTTGATATTATTTTATATTGAATAATTTATTTCACCTAGAACCTACGGTAGCGAGTTTGAATTTGATAAATTTAACGCCTATTGGGAGGTTTACTCGAATTTCTACTGGCCTTAGGGAACTATTGTAAATGAAATGTTTAATTTAATTGAATTTATTACCACTGCTTCTGTAAAGATATATAGTTTCGGAGTTCAATATTCTCCATTTTCAGGCCAAAAGATGGCAAACAATGAACTCCGAAAGTGTATATCTGTACAGTCAATAAATTCAATTAAATTAAATAAATTATTTGAGACAAGAAGGTCGTCTCATCACAAATAAATCCTGATAAATAAATTTTCTTTTATTTCATTAACCTGCATCTCCATCTGCAACTTTTAAACAAAATAAACCTCCGATTGTACAACGGTTGTGAAATTTCTTGTACTGTTTCGTCTGTAAACAAATTTTGTTTTCCCTCATAGCTTTTAAACAAGACCAGAAGGAATAAGAGTAAACTTCTTATTATAAATGTTTCATCTCCTACAATCAAGTTTTTAAGAGCATCTAAAAAATAATTGATTTTTGAATTTTAAACAAAATACGTTTAAGCGAATTTTGAGAAAATCGAAAAAAAAAAACTGGAAAAGTACATCAGTTAAGTATTAGTAAGCACTCTTTGACCGATTTTGTTCAAAAGCTTCGTGTCACGTGCCAGAGAGGTGTGAACTTAAATATAAAATTTCGTTCTTGAGATATTTTGTTCACAGACAGACCATGTCGCGAAAACCACTTTTTTGGATTCAGGGGACCTCAAAACGTGTATATCCATCAAAATTCTGACATCGAATTTTTGACATGAAACTAATACTTTCTCTCTCCATATATTAACATATATATAGAGGTAAGAGAAAGTAAAAAAAACTACATACTTCTTAAATTTATTGTTTTTTAACCGCCAAGAATAATTAAATTGTAAATATTTTTATTTTTAATTGATGCTGGAAAGTACACAAGTTCTGCAAGTGAAATTCAATGGAAACTCTCTTTCATCTTCATTATAACATGAATATAAAGTGGATAATTATTTATCTATTCGCGAATAAAAATGGTGACCTTCTTCGAGGAATGGAGCATCAAACAAAATTTGCATGTTCGCAATTAGAGTGGAACTCGTCCAATCGAAGGAAGGTGATTGAGGTAGTGGAAGTAGCAAGGAGTGGGGCCAAACAGCAAACAGGTGCCATCTTCGGCTCGGTTCTTTGCCTGTCCAAATAGCGTGTAAATTGTTAAGTTCACCAACTGCAATTGCTTGCATGGACGAGCCTATGGTTTCAAAAGCGAAACAGAACCTCACCTTTATTTATATACATAGGCTACTTTCGCTATCAAATTTAACTCATTTGATAAAACATTACTATTGTTATACAATTAAATGCAAATTAGTTTCACCTGAGTGTTTGTTATTTTATTGTATCGAATAGCTATCAATTTATCTTTGTAATTAGAAATTTCATTTTTATTTTATAATTAAATACAAATAAACATAAAAGTGTGATTTTATTTGTCATTCAACATCGATTCGTATTTTTTTATATTCTTGAGAGTTCGTTCACTGGAACTTTTCCAAATGGGATATTTACTGATAGTATATTCGAAGGCAAATTACATTTTAAGTACTAAGGTGTGGTATGTAAAAATAATTCGGAGGTTATTCACAACTCTAAACCTCCGAAATACCAGCCGAATTTTTATTCCGAAAAAATTAAATTTTGTTCAAATTATTATTTCCTCCCCTTGTCACCCATTACATGCGTTAGAAAGCATCGAACCTACCAAGATGCCACGCCATTATATCCCCAAAATAAGAAAGTTTTTGAAAATTTTTCCTTTTTTTTTTTTTTTTAAAGATCTTTTTCGACATCTAAAGCCATTTAGACCCCCTCCATATTGGTAGTCAATTCAAATGAAATAAATTTTTCTCGCTTGGGACGGGAAGCGAATCTGGGTTTTGAGCTGTTAAAAATCTTATTTATTTCTTAGAAATTTCTGAAATAAATTAATATATATAATTTATACCCTTCCTATATAGAGTAGGATAAAAAAATTCAAATTATTAGCTATGATAATGTTCCCGTTCTAATTTTAATGGAATCCAGAAAAAATGATTTTTATACAACTAAATTAATAAATAATTTTAGAAGTATAAATTAAAATAACTTTCTCACAGTCTATTTTGATGGAATGAGGAATTTTGAACTGAAATCTGGGGAAGGCTTTTAATTTTGTGATGGTATTCCGTGGCCTATATTAATACATCTGTCCCATCTCATGAGGGGATTAGATTATTTTTGTGAAAAGTATAATGAATTTCTCAATAATTTTAAAATCTTTTACCCATTGTGTTTCTTAAATATGTTTTAAGCGGCCTTACTTGTTAGTAAGGGTCGCGGGTTCGGATCCCTGGTAGTCTGATGATTTTATTTAAGCCATTTGGATGCCAAATGACTTAAATAAGAATGCCTGGACCCCCAATAGATATATTCATTAACAACGGTATTCGTAAAAGTTTTATTTGGCCTAAGTTACCGAAAATACTGTTGTGTGTGAGTGTGAGTGGGAAAAAAGTGTGAATGTTTAAAAAAAAAAAAAAATAAGCCGCCTTAATGCACTAAAGTAGCGTTCATTTGAATTTCTTTAATTACCCATGTAATAGGAGCCATTATCACCAAACCGCCCTTCCCCCGCCACCATCAGCCGTAATGTACATATTATTTTAAATTATATTGTTTTCTTCCATCTAATAACAACCCTAATTGTCCAAGAATAAATTTACTTGAGTTAATTTTATTAAATACTTGTTATGTCCACCATCGTTCTTTTATCGATTACTTCATAATATATTTTTTAAGTGTATTTGATAAAATCATGGGAATAAATTACTTTTTTTTTCTTTTTGTTTCTTCTCTTTTTGATCACTTCTGAATATTAGGTCAAAAATCTCATCAGTCACACATATTTTACAATATTTTAATAATAATTCAAGAAACAGTTAAGGATAAACATATGCTAAATGGATAATAGATGGCATTTTGGTTTGTTTACATTTAAGACATTCATTCAAATTAAATAAATGTCTTTCTTCTCTATTTTAAAGAGAATGTCACTTCCCCCTGCCCTGGCCGAGAGGTTAAAGATAGTGATAAAATTAAAGCCAAGGCGTGTGGGTTCGGATCCGAGGCAGTCCCATGTAGGTATATTTATTCATATCGGATTGGATCTCTCTCTCACATTAGTGTCAGCCCTGACACTTTGTGGTTACTCTCTTGGGAATGATAGTGAGGCGGGTTCCCGTTTCCTTCCTCAGGAGGAGGCATCTCAAATAGAATTTATTGCCATGAGGTTGATTTGAACTCGAGTTGTCTTCAACTCAGGATTATAAGCTTAACTGCTTTATCGCCTCGGCAAATCGACTACGGATTGGATACCAGTTGGTATAAATAAATTTGCCTGGATCATACATATTGTATAAATTTATGTCGTTTCAGATGCCGAAGACTTGAAAAAACAAAATTGTCAACATAAAGAAAACAATAATACATTCTTTTTTCTTAGGTTGGAGATCCCGGCCATAAGGCCATATGAGACGTCGTTTGACAATAATTGTTGATGGGTCAAACGTCTCTTGGACATCGAACCCGGGATCTCCAACCTAAGAAAAAGAATGTATTATTGTTTTCTTTATGTTGACAATTTGTCATTAATCAAACAATTGGGTAAATAATCGATTATTTTCGCGAAACCTGCGTTCGAAAAGATGGGATGAAACTCGTATACTAAAAAAGTAAAAAAAAAGGTCAGATGATTTTCGCGAGAGGGTAAAATAACGTTTTTTTTCTTCCCTACCCAAAACAATTAATTAGAATTTTGAGGACATACAAAATTTTAGAACGCTAGTAAGACAGTTTAAAAAATGAACTAAAAAATATATACCAAGTATGTGCAGATAGGACAAAAGACAAGAAGTTAAATAAAAGCGTTTAATCGTCACTATTAAAACAAGCGATTTGCAAAATGCATGGCCTCGAGACAATGCAAAAAAAATAATTAATCAAGACCATGACACCGACTTTTAATATATTTTTAGAAATTTTTCAAAGTCGCTTGGTACATTCACATTTCTTTCTCTAATTTTATAGTACCGGGTGTCATTGATTCTGTCAACTTAATAATATAATTTATTCTTCTTGAAAATATAATATCTCTTAATTATTCTCAAGCAAGAACTCAATTAAGCCTTTCGGCACTCTACTCTAAAGTAAATTGCACGCCCCCGTTTATCGTAACTTTGATTTCATATATTTCCGTTATATTTTATTTTAGAATGTAGATTATTATTTATTGTTTTGGATTAGTCAATCATTTAAATAAATAAATAATGATGAATTTGTATAGATGAAGATATAAATATTACGTAAAAATTAATAGAATTTTAAATAAAACTATTCAATACTTAACGCTAGTTCTTTAGGAAATGACAATTTTATTTTAACTTCCGCGATAATTTTTCTAAAAATTCTTGGAAAAATAATTTTTTCAATCAGGGACTGAGAGATCTAATTTTAGTAGCCTAACAAAATATATAGGTCAGTATATATTTTTTTTTTAATATTTATTCATACGTTGATTTAGAGTTGTTAATAACTTCTAAAATTATAATTTTGATTTAGACTTGTTAACAATTTGTAAAATTATAAATTATCAACAAGTCTAAATCAACATATGAATATATTATATATTTATGTAGATTTACATATGACAACTCCTAATTGCCTGATGATTGTCGAATAAATTTGGAACGAAAATTTTTGTAAGTTTCAGACCATGAGGAAAAATAAAAAATAAAATCACACCCTGCCTCAAGACCAAAAATTATTAACTAGCAGCGCCACCCAACTGCAGCGCTCCCTTACCTTTCTTAAACCCAAGCAAATAAAGGACCCGCTTACGGCGGACCCGAGTCTTTCTTTGCCTGTAATCTTTAGAATGTCCTCTCTTTGACTATGATTTATTTCGGTAAAATTCAACTCTTTTAATGAATCTTTTTGAAGATGGCCTAGACCAGTGGCCGAAACGTCAGCCTGGAACGGCAATAATAAAAGAAATAATTTTGGCTGCCTATGTCTTGGATTTTTTTTGACTCCTCAATGAATCTTTTTGAAATTTTATCTTATCTTCTCAGAAACAAAAACCGTATTCACTTGTTTCTCGTCAATTTTTGCGTTCTGGTTGCTATAATTTCTTCATATTACACCTTATTATAAAATGATCCTTTTGTGGTAATGGATTATTCATATCATTATTATGGAAAAATAATTAGAATCGAATTCCAAGTGGAAGCGATATAAAATTTGGCAAACGTCCCTTCTAGAAGATGCAAAGGACCAGTGAAAATCTGGCCCAGGTCCCAGTGGGTCGCTATAATCCCTGGAGCCAACAGCCTCCGACTTTCATCTCACGAAGAGGAGCTCTTCTCTCTCGTTGGGATGCGATGCTCCGGCCAAATTGGGATCCAATCCCTTCGGGTGAAATCATTAGAAAAGATGAAAAGTGTTTCTTCATTCATGATTAGCTACACCTCCGCTATTTGAGATAATTTTTTTTTTTTGTTGTTTTCTCGATAAAAAGTTTTTTAATTTAAATTATTTATTTATCTAATTTCGTCTAAAAATCAGAGTAAAAAAAAAAATGTCTCTTCACATTAGCAAACATGATTTTAAATCTAAGAAAATTTTTTTTCCTACATTTCAAGTTCGTTGATCTTTGGTTAAAAAATTTAACGAATCATAACAGTCATTATCATTAAAACTATTATTATTCAAACATTCAAAGCATTTACTTGTAATATTTCAAAAAGTAATAAACAAATAAGGAAATTAAATTTTCAATTTTTTTGTGCAAAAATTACATTCACTACTTTTTTTTTACCAAGGTTCTAATTTCAATTAAGAAAATATCTATAATTAAATACTATGTTTAAAAATCTATAAATTTTCATTTTTTTATATAATTATTGGTTGAGTCATCTTCAATTAGGATAAGTAGCATTAAAAAAAATATAAAACGTTATTTAAAGCCGTTTTATTTGAAACCTTACAAACTATTACTAATCTGTTGATTTTTTTAGGTAATATTATTATTGACTTATTTCTTTTTAAATCATTTAAAATCTATAGTCCTCTTTTAAAAAGTGTTAAATTATGAAACAAGACCAAGGGCGTATAAGGGGAGGGGGAGAGTGAGGGCCCCCAACAAATTCTTCAAATCTATATACATATCAGGGGGGTATATAAGGGGGCCCCCCCCCCCGAAATTTCCCAAATGCATATACATATATAGGGATATACAGACAAAATGTTCGAGCTCCTCGGAGCTCAGGTGAAAATGGAAAAAAATTGGGGGAGGGATATCTAAAAATGAGTTCGCCAAGGGGGCCCCCCAAAAAAAATTCTATATGCGCCCCTGTACAAGACGTAAATTTATTCTAAAAGGCGGAAAGCAAAGCAACAGATAAAAAATGATATTATTTCAAGAAAATCTAATAAATCGAGTTCACTTGCGGATCCCCCATAATTTGCAAGAGGTTTTTTTTTTCCAAGTCTTTTCGGCATCTTGAGCCTTATAGGCCTATACTTTAAACGACACACAATAATATAGTCTATATATTACTTTTTTTGAAGAAGATAAATTGATTAATCAAAACAACTTTGTATCTCTAACTTGGCGCATTGTATAAAAGGCTGATATGCATTGCATTGTATTTTTGTACAAACAATTTATGTATATAAATACACACTATATGCATGGGCGTAACTAGAGAATATGGCTGAGGGGGCATGGGACCAGCTATCCTCCGGGGAGCCTGGAAAGCCCCATATTTTCTCAATTTTTCTTGGGGCAGGGAGCTTTCTGAGGGGGGGGGAGCATGGCCTAAGGGCATGACTAGGGGGGGTTACGCCCATGACTATATGACAACTCCACTATTTGACTCAATGCTTTGTCATTTAAGTTCATACTCTTGACTATTGGACTGAGAATGGCTGGCTTTATCTAATTAAAAACGAAACTGTTTCCTTATCAGAGGGTTTAATTTCGTGGAGACTGATTACCTGGCTGCACGCTCCTTTCCTATCTATTGACTATTACGATAAAGGCACATTTATTTACACCATTTGGTACTCAATCAATTTAAATAAATATTCATCAGACTGCCTGGGGTCTGAACCCCGATAGCTTATCAATATTGACATTCAACACCTAAAAAAAGTTTTAACACACGATCATCTGATCGAATATTTCTTGCTATATAAGTCTCAGGATTCAGACAAAATTTTGAAAGAGAGAGAGAAAAAAAACAATTCATAGCATATAAAGCCTATTTAGTTGTGACTGGTCAGATGCCCACTTTACAAATACTTTGTGTTTATTGTATTCAAAGTGATTAATAAATCATTTTTAAACTGATTTGAGTTAAATAGTGTTATTTGTTAGTTTATAAGTAAATATTAATATAAATATAAATGATTTCGTTTCATTCTCATTTTAAATATTTATAATTTGAAT
This sequence comes from Euborellia annulipes, assembly GCA_023213315.1. Lineage (NCBI taxonomy): Eukaryota > Metazoa > Arthropoda > Insecta > Dermaptera > Anisolabididae > Euborellia > Euborellia annulipes. The sequence goes on along the minus strand of JAKCPI010006887.1, from coordinate 57,583 downwards.
ATCTCGAAGATATAATGTCAATTAATATTTTAATTATAGTCTAAATGAATAACAATTAATGAAAATTAGTTACTCACCAAATGAGAGATTCTGGATTTGAAGCCACCTGACGTGGAGACAAGGTCTTTCAGCGTCGGCACTCAGAGCCGTACTGGCGAGAAGCAGCAGGTGATCTCAGGAATCATGACCTGTAGACAAGTTACAACAAGAATTAGAACACATAAAAAAGTATATCTATATATATATGATTATTATTTAATTCCCCAATTCAATAAAATTCTTATAGGTGTATCCAAAATAGCAAGTATATAAAAATTAAACAAATTCAACGCATTTTATATTCATTTAGTTATCAGATAAAACAACTAATATTAAAGAAGAATAAAATACAGTATTTTAATCAAGGTATTGATAATATAGTGGCTGCGTGAAAAACAATATTAAAATTTTATATGGAGTTTTAATTATCTTATGTTTGTTTTCTATATATGTCAGCAGTTTCCAAAATGTGCCTCTCAAAAAATGAAAAATCAAAATTACGGGGCTTTTATTTTTTTTTACATAGATATAATAATATATTTAAATATAAAATAAAAGCTTTATTACAAAAAACTACGATTAATAGAAGAAATTTTAAGCCGTAGAGGCGACCCTCCAAGGGCGTCCGCAGGATTTTTTGCAGGGGGGCCAAGGATTTTTTCCAGGGGGGGGCAAGTCACTTCCAGATAAGTTAAAAAAAACGTATTTTGATATTAATAATGTTATACATCTCTTAGTATTTAAAGCTTTCTCACCGCGGCAAGGTGAATGTATACTGTGAAAGGTTTTTTTGAATTTTTTTTGTTTTATACATTTTTTTGTATCATTTAATTTTCCAGGGGGGGGCAAGTGCCTGGTTGCCCCCCCCTGCGGACGCCCATGCGACCCTCTGATGTATGCGATAATGATAAGACATTTTCAAATGTAGGCCTATACTTCATCATTGATGTTAACAAATGAGACATATACATGGAATGAGTAGAAAACACGATAAGTCCTAGTTGAGTCAATTTGTTGATGTAATTTGTACATTAAATGGCTATTTAAACTGGGTCATAGAATGAGTTGTCGATTAGCTTTTAAAAAATAAACAAAGACTTTATTGAAAAAAATCTATAAATCCTTAAAAGCTTTTAATTCAATTTTAATTTATTGAAGCATATAGTCATCTCATCTGCCTGGTTTTTAATTTTATTTCCCCTCAAGTCAATCTGGTTCTAGCTGTTGAGGGATTTACTTTATTTCTTATCTCTTACTCCTCTTTTCCTCCACATTTCCTCCACAAATTAATTAGTGATTAGTGAGGAGTTTTTTGCAGGGCTAGATAATATTTTTTCGTCATTAAAATTTATTACTTTTTTAAATAAACTAGCCGCAGCGCCTGCTTACGGGTGACAGGTAGACTGACAGTCAGACGGACATAAGCGTATTATATAAATAGATTTCAAACAAAACGTGGTAATTTAACTGGAAAGCAAATTAACTTATCACTTTTTAAGAGAAATTATTATTTATTTTCAATGAGACCTTTCTTAAGCAAGTTGGGTTCAATATTTATATAATATCGCATTATTTAATGTTTAAAAAAAAAAAAAAAAACTTTAGCCACTGTCCCTGGTCTGTTGGATGCAAAGCAAGTAAATTCACTCCTCCTCACAACATTTATAAGGACAACATTGAAAGAATTATGTAAATCCAATGGAAAAGGTCAAGAGAATTTTTAATTATAAAAAAATAAACCGTTAGTTTATTCCATTAAATTTCAATACTTATTCTAGGTTTTATTTTATTACTCGCCCTATTAGAAGCGGAAATAATTTTCCAAAGGATTGAAAAAAAAAACGGCAAATCCTTTGTTTAAAAAATATTTTGATTTGATCTTAATATTTAAAAAAATAAAATTTTTTATAAAAATCGAGAAAAATAATCAAGGCTAAAGTGATATGACAACAAAACTAATCATAAAACAACTTTAACCCCCGGACATTGCGTTGTAATTAAATTTGGCTAGGCTATAATAGGGTATTTTTTTTGGCTTCGAGATTGATAGATAATGTACAGTCCAAAGAATTCCAGTCCAATGAATTTTGAAACTCAAATAAAATTTATTAGAAGCAGAAATAATTTTTCAATTTTCCAATTCATTTTTATAAGATATTGTGTGTAAATAAATAAGTCCATAAATGCACCCTGTTTCGCATTAGTGTGTCAAGCGCCATCTACCGAGTTTTGAGAAAATTAACATTAAAGTTTTTTGTTTTCATTGGATTATATATAGCAATTTTTTTTTGTCAATTTTGCAAGTAACATTAAATATAATTTTTATGAGGACATATTTCATAAAAAATACTATTAATTATAGCATTTGAAACAATATTCCGTGCTTAACTCAATTTTTAATTCTTTGGCGCTTGACACACTATTGCATAACAGGGTTAAAATATCGTAATTAAATATTCTATTATCGTTTGAAAGTCTATAGAGGCTCAGATGTCGAAGAAAAAAAAGTAAAAATGGCGTTGCGATTTTTTATTAATTTCTCTTTAAAACTAAAAAATTTCAAAATGAATTTGGAATGGCTGTTATTAAAGTAATTTAAAAAAGATATCTATAAACATGTACTATCCAAGTTAATTAAAATATACAAGATTGTTAGCAAGCCACTTTATATCCTAAATTCCATCGAATTCAGCCAAAAGAAATTTCGTTTTGTTCCAAAATTAATGCCGTTGGGGAAAAATTAGGCAATTATGCCTGAAATTATCATTTGTTCAAATGTTAATTTTAGGGGATGTTTAGACGTAAACATTTGAAAATTACAATACTATACATAAATTGTTGTTATTATTTTAAGACAAAATTCTTTCAACTACTTATAAATTTAAATAAGAATGCCTGGACCCCAATATATATTTTCATAATAACGGGTATCGTAAATAGTCTTAAATGGCCTAAGTTGCCGAAAAAAAGTATGTATGTATGTGTGAATCTGAAAAATTGTGATTTTTCTCGAATGCAGCCCTCGGGCTTGGCGTAGTTGGTAGCGCGCCTGCCTTATATATCAAGGGTCGAGGGTTCGGATCCCAGGCAGTCCGATGATTTTATTTAAGCCATGTGGATACCAAATGGCTTAAATATAAATGCCTGGATCCCAATATATATATAAACGTAATATCTGTTATCGTTTAAAGTCTTAAATGGCCTAAGTTGCCGAAAATACTGTGTGTATGGGTGTTTGAATATGAGTGTAAATGAAAAAAAAGGGTTATACACTCTCTCCCAAAACATTATATACCCTATATTTGGACCCTGTTATGCAATGGTGTGTCAAAGACCAAACATCGTGTTTTGAGAAAATCAACATTAGTTTTTTGTTTTCATTGGATTATATATAATTTTTCTTGTCAATTGTGGAAGTAACATTAAATATAAATTTTTTTAGGACATATTTTATAAAAAATACCATTAATTAAAGCATTTGAAACAATATTCCGTGCTTAACTCAATTGTGAATTTTTTGGTCTTTGACACACCATTGCATAACAGGGTCCATTTATATTAGATAAAATATTAAAATATTTGGGAACTTACCATATTTTGATTCAAAAGCACGAGTAGAGAAGAGGCGCTATGTAATATGTAGGTACACTGCGGGTGGCCTATAAATAAAAAAAAATTTCATTAAATTTAAAGGCTATAAAATGAAAAATTTATCATTAAAATACTTGTATAAATGTAATAGTAACCAAGTATCTTTACTATCTTTACTTGAAATCTATTACGGTATATACTAGTATTAATGGGATAAATAATAACCTCTTAAAATAAGTAAATTAAATCTTATTTTTATTCCTAAAAAACTTAAGAATCATCCTTTTTTTAATATAAATAAATTTTTTCTTAGGACGATGTGGTCCACAACTGGCAGTCAAAAAATAAAATTAAAAAGTATTAAGTAGGCTAATCAAATAAGTTTTTTAAAACGTTCAATTTAAATTTAATCGTTTTTAATTTGAGAGTTGATTAAAATAAAAATTCTTGAAAAAGAAAAAAAAAAAAAAAATAGATCAAATCCCAATTAAATTATATTAATAGTTGAAAGTATATCTGATTTTCGAATTAATTTCGTTTTACTTTTACTAAGTATAGATAAACTGAATAACCAGTTGATTTTTTTATTTAAGGTCTTTTTCGGCATCGAAGGCCATTTAGAGCCCGTCCCGATTTATTAAATTGGTTTAAATAAATTTTGTCGCATGGGATGGGATGTGAACCCGCGATCCTTGGTACAAAAGGCCAGCACGCTAACCCCTACACCAAAAAGAGTATTAATACTCATAAAATTTAATAGAAGAACTTTTTATTACATAAATAAACAGGATAACTAGTCGAAGCACCACCTGAACCGCATTTCGACTGGCTCGGGTCCGCCTGCGGCGTAACCTCGCATTTTTTTCCTCTCTCAATAGAGATTAACTCCAATGACAGAGACGGAGGAGACATTGGCAATGTTTGAAAATTTGCACGGCAATTGGGATTCGAACCCGAGTTGGGTGGGCAACTCTAGACTCGTAACCCGCAGCTAATCCGATTAGCCACGAGTCTCCTTTGTAATTTAATCATATGCAGCGATTTTGATGAGACTTTATTCAAGATTATTATATTCAATTGGCTTTAATTTTTCATCAAATGAGATATAAAAGAACCCTAAGCTTTTTCATTCTGGATTTTCAGAAATTTTTTGTGAACAGCGGTTTGGAGTTCCGAGCTTTCTATGGACTCTCCATCTCGTCCTAAATGGGCCATAAGGGTGAAAAATTACATTTCGAAATTTCAATGACAAGTTGGTCAAACAGAACTGGATAGAATTTTATATAATTTATAAAAATCTCCAAAATAAATCTGTCATCAATTAGAAAATTGACCTATTGAAGCAAATGCTCTCTGATAATCTTATACTGTATATTCTTGAAAGAGAAGTTTGTTTTCCTTAAAATGAGATTAATCTAAAAATATCAATTGGAGAGTTGAATGCCGGTCACTTTCGAGAGGTGGACTGGAGAGTGCTCTGGATTGTATTGCTTAGCTGTCCCTGTGTCAAGCTGGCCTTGTCTCCTTGTCCGCCTGGCTGCCCGCCCTTGCCACCGTCCTTGGCTGGCCTCGCTCGCGAACACCAACCAACGCAGACCACACCTCATCGCGGACTTGAAAAGATACACTAACAACCCCTTGATATTTTTTCGAATGCATTATTTTCAAATCATCAAGAGTTAAAATTGAACTCACGCTTTGAACGATAGAATATTTTTTAGGATAACTGTATTGTTGCTCCCTTAGACAAAATAGTCTTACAATTAGAGAACTGGCATATTTATTTATGTTATTAATGTTAAAAAAACAGCTTCTGTTCAATGACACTATATAAGACCCTTGCTACATGATCCAATGGTCATTCATAAATTACATTTTAGGTCTACATTGTCTTATAATTTTGGATAAACATTTTTTCTTTGCTATTTATAAATACTTTTCTATCAACAAAGAGACGCGTTAATATAAGAAAATTACTTGCCTGTTTTCCAGGCAACCAAATACCTATTTTCTGCATCATATAAGAGAAAGATTTTCTAATGTATCAATAGTTCATAAATAGAAAAGAAATTGAGTACATTTTTTTTTTTTAATTCCTAATAGAAAACCAAATTATAGAGAAGAGCGGATCCAGAGGTGTTTCTCGGGGGGGGTGAATCTGGTGTGACTGGTCCACGCACACAATTTTTTCTTAATTTCGGTAATTTAAAGGCGCATTCTGTACTTGTTTGTCATGAATATAAATACAAATAATTTTTAAAATTTTACATTCAAAATAAATTTTTTTTTCAAAAAAAAGTTTTTTATTCAAATCTCGGGGGGAGGGGGGAGGGGGGTAATTACCCCTTTACTTCCCCCCTTGTATCCGCCCTTGACTACAGATTTAATTTAAAGAATCATTGTTTTCTTTCTATAGACCAGTGTTTCTTGAAGTAGTGGGCCACGGCCCCTTAGGGCGGCCATGGATTACCCGCAGGGGGACCACGAAGAGTCGCAAATGTAACAACACACTCATTAATTAAAACAAAACAGTGTTTATTTTTTTTCACGGTTTTAATGTTAACATTTGCATTGACTAGTAAGTGTATGCATATAAGAAATTCAAAATTATAGTTTTTTAACCAATCTGAATTAAAAAAAAATAGAGGGGCCGTGAGATATTGACTTGGGTTCCAAAGGGGGCCGCGATTTGTAAAAGTTTTTAGAAGCACTCCTCTACACAACATTGATATTCTTGTGTCGCAGCTTGGAAATAAATTCTTTCATAATAATTGGTAATTTTATTGAACTTTAAATATCAAACTGGCAATTCCAACCCCTCGGAAGAAATTATCATAACATTTTTTATTATTTATTTCCCAGGCCTTTAAAGAATCCGATCCAATATCAATCCCTAAGACAGTAACTGTTAATTTCCTTTAGATTGGTCATTAGAATATAGTCTACAAGAGGAAGTTCATTCTTGCATGAAACGGTGACGCAAGTTTTTAGTAAGCTTCTCAATAAACGGGAAAAGGTGTTAAAGCAACTAATATCCGTTTTGCATATCAAATTATTTCGCAACAAAGGATTATTTCTCTCAATAAATGCATAAACCATGAATATTTATTCTTGAAATCTGATCAATATTTTAGGTATCTTCAATTCACTCCAGGCTGAGACACAAGAATCCCAATGTGAATTGGAGAGAAATAAAATATGATTCTTAAATTAAATCAATCTATTATGATTAAAAAAAAAAAACAATTTTCTATTTAAGAACTGACTGGTACATCAGAAAATCTTTTTTTTATATGATGTGGTAAGACCAGGAGGTCAAATACTGAGATTGTCTAGTATAGGCTACGGGGAATTTGGATCTGAATTGTCTTCAACTTTTGAAATATTAAAACTAAAATATTCTACAGTAGTGAGTCCTAGCGAACTTGATGATATAAAAAAAGATATTTTTTTTAAATTATTAATTTAAATAAAGTGAAACATTTCGCCTAGTATTTTTGAATAATTTTAATCAATGTTACTTGTTTAAGACGTTTTATATAGAGCAAACGATTACAAGAATGAGTTTAACCAGATTTTTATATTAATTAAATCAATGGCGGTCCCAAGATTTGTATAACATTAATAAAGTAATGTTAATATTTTTTCTGTCTCTAGGGCTGCTCCTCTGTGTCTTCTCCTGGGACCGCTAATGAATTAAATAAATATTTTATACTAATTGTTCAATAATCATCACTACAAGTTTAATTTAAAAATTAGTTTTAAGATATCTTTTCAAAGAAATAAATAATGAGATGTATAAAATAAGGAATCATCAAAATTTTATCCGATATATAAAATAAAATTTTCTTTTGAATTAAAATAATTATGTAGTCTATAATATAAATATCTAAAAGATATTGAAGAAAGAAAAAACAAGAAAATTTATTGAGTTTAGCCCACGGCTAACATTTCGGTCCAAGGGCGTATACAGGGGGACGGTAAAGGGGGTAATTACCCCTCCCGAGATTTGAGAAAAATATTTTTTTTGGGAATAAAATTTTATTTTTTAATATAAAATTTTAAATAAAAATGTAAAATGGCTGTTATTTATTAATCTCGGTCGACCGAAAGAAACTAAATAGTTTTTTATTCTCGAATATTCGGCCTCAACCTTAGTTTCGGCCGAAACCGTAACCGAAACCGAAACTTGTATTTCCTATAAAAAAATTTATATTTTTTTTTTTTTGGAAATTTTTTTCCCTCCTTGAAAATCATTTTACCTTTTTTTTTAGGGAGACAAAAATTTTTTCTCCTTCAAGTGCAAATCATTTGACCTTTTTTTTTAAGACTCAAGTTTCGGCTACTTTTTGGCCGAAACCGAAACTACGGCCGAAACCATGATTTTTGGCCGAAACTGACCGAAACCGAATATTCGGTCGGTTCCTACTTCAGAGTTTAATTACTTTAATCCATTCGGCTATTGCAATTGTAACCCAACCAAAATGAGACTCCTATTTGAAAAGATGAATATCGAAAATTAAATTTCATTTTTCGACAATAATTTCTTATTCATTATAAATTTTTAAGGAAAGGAAAGTGAAACTTAAACGCCGGAAAATTTGACAATTAAAAAATAATTTCAAGGAACTAAGCATAGATGTATTCAAATTTAATTTTCAACGATAAACGACTACTAATTATAAGTAATTTATCAAGAGGTTGAAGAGTTTTTCACTTTCTCTCTAAGATGTATGGTATAAAAAAAGTTCAATTTTAAAGTGTTGATTTTTTTTAATGTTCCAACTAATTTGATAGCTCTTTAAATACTAAACAAACTCTAAGCAGGATTTCTTCACGCTTGGATCATGAATCGTCCGTCTTTCTATTCTTATGAAAGTTTTTTTTTTCCAAGTTGAAATGTAAGTTGACACTTGTTATTTCGCAAGCCAATTGTACGGTTCTGCCTTTTGATCACTAAGAAAAATCTATATATATATATTGAACAATGATGAAATCGAAGCCGATTTATTTGTTCAAGGTTCTCGGATTGTCTTGTTTGATTCCACCCTAGGCTAAACAATGAATATCATAGATTTAGCTTAATCTGGGTAATCAATCTCGTTGCATTGTATTTAATATGATGATAAGAAAAGGCCAAGTCAAAAAATATACAAGGCTAAGAGGTGAGAAGTGAAAATGTACTTGTGGTAAAAAGAATATAATAATTCTTTGAAACTTGAGGTGTGGTCTTGATAAAGAATTATTTATTTGGATTTGTCCGGAAGAAAAAAAGAGAGATAAATAATATTAAACTATTATTATTTATTTATTTGAAAACTAAATGAAGATGTAACAACCTTTTATAAAAAATCTGGTGTGACTGGTCGCCCTACCAGATTTTTGTGCCAAGAGATATTTAGTTTACCATAGCGCCTTAGTTCCAAACTTGACCATTTTTCCTATCTTTTCTATTAAGTACGAGAGTAAAGTAAAGTATGCTTCAAATTTAATAATTTTGAGAACAAATTAAAATATGCATTTTAAAGAGCATATAAAAATAGTTGATTTATGAATTTTAATCAAAATTAATTGAGCCATTTTTGATAAAATTGAGAAAAAACTGAAAAAGTACCTCAGTAAAGTACTAGTACTTTTTGGCCGATTTTGTTCAAAAACTTATTTTAACTGACCGGGATGGTACCTAACTTAAATATAAAATTTCAACCTCGTAGCTCGTTTCTTTCTTGCTTAAAAGCGATACACACACACAGAGAGCCAGACTATGTTGCAAAACCGCATTTTTGGATTCAGGGAACCTCAAAACGTGTATTTTCATCAAAATCTCGATATCGAATTTTTAACATGAAACCGATACTTTCTATATGGACCGTTTATTTTGAAAGTGGTGTAAATCCATTTTTTTAAAAAATGAGATATCACATAATTTATGCTTAAATTAATGTAAATTTTCTATAAATAACTAGCTAGTAGTAAATTTCTTAAAAAAATTCCCATGTTTTGTACTCTAGAAAATTGGTCGAAAAAAGTTTTTTGAATAAACAGATATGCTAACCGTTCATTTTCTCGAAACAATAGAAAATGGACTTACATCACTTTCAAAATAAAAAGTCCATATATTAACAACAAATATACGTAAGAGAAAGTAAAAAGGTATTCTTAAATAATTGAATTAATTACCGGGCCGGTAATGAATTGGTCCATTTCTCTGATCCTCATTAGATTTAGTGGAGAAAAAACGACATAACCTTGTTCGAATAGAAATATTTAATAGAACTTGAAATTTTGAGCTCCGATTTGAAATCGGGGTGGAGCTTAGAAAAAAAAAACGGTAGCAATTAATTATATTCTTTAAGTGAATTGTCAAGATAAAAAAAAAAATACGTCAGGTTTTTTGGTTTGTTTCCAAATGAAAGGTTGATTGTGTTTATTAATACTGCATTAATTATATTTAATAGCGATAGCGATTTTAAATATCAATCCATTGGTTGTGTAAGTGATAGAAATTGAAAAGCAAAAGTTTATTAACATTTAAAACTAGCTAGACGATAAAGTGGATATATTTATTTTATAATCAATTTGCTATTTTATTTTTATTTAGTAGGGGAAAGTCGGACAAAACCGGGTAGGAGGACAAAACAGCGATTCACGTTTTATGGCTACATTTGTGGGGACACTTAGTCGAAACTTGTAGTATTACTTCAGGCGAAATTCATAACAATGTCCTTTATTTTAACAGTCACAGTTTTCTTGTTTTATATGTGATATTCTGCAATTTTTATTTTCTCTTGCCTATATACAGTAAATAAATAGAGAGAGAGGGTCTTTTTGTTTAATAAATAGTTTTATTGCAAAGTATTAATGTGTTTTTAATTATTTTTTTCCAGTTCCCAGTTTTGTTCAACCTGGTCGGACAAAACAGGGACAATGAACATTTTCAGTTTTTTGTGTTTTATGATCTTAATAGCAATTGTTCACCACTAATTTTGTTGCTTTTTTCTTCAGAAGGGATCAATTTATTAGTTTAATATAAATTTTGACTGTTTCACGAGGCTGAAATTTTATATTTAAATTAGGGACCCCCCTCCAAGGGGTGAAAATAAGCGTTTAAACAAAAAGTACTAGTACTTTACTGATGCACTTTTTTAGTTTTTTTTTTTTTTTTATTTCCTCGAAATTCGCTGTAACGATTTTGATTTAAAATTCAAAAATCAATTATTTTTTAGATGCTCTTTCAAATGTATATTCTCATTTTTTTCCTCAAAATTGTTTGAAGCATACTTTACTCTTGTACTTCATAGGAAAGGAGAAATGGTTGCCGTGGTAACAAAATATAAATATTATTCTATGCTAATAAATTTTACAACTACACACCCACTCACAGACAGACCATGTCGCGAAAACCACTTTTTTGGGGACCTCAAAAAGTACATATCCATCAAAATCGGACGTCGAAGTTTTGACATGAAACCAATACTTTCTCTCTCCATATATAGAGGTAAGAGAAAGTAAAAATACGCGTACCAATGCTGAAAATCGGGATAGGGGGCTCCTGAGAAACAAGAATGTTGAATGCCTAATGGAAGCCAACGATCGATATAATGTATTTCAAAAATACACTTTAAATAGTCAAATGGGATAAGAAGCCGAAATTACTTTGGAAAAAAAAGTTGCAAAAAATAATTAGCAGAGAAGAGAGTCAAATAAATATAGAGGTTTTAATTAATTAATATAATTAATTAATTAAAAAATAGATATCAAGTTTCGTTGAAATAAATTCAGACGAACCAACATAAATAATAGGGGAAGGTGTAGAGTTGAATCCAAAAACTCTTGAAATCAGCTAATGTACGGACTTAAATTAGACACTATTGACTATTCTCTTTCTCAGCGTAAATCCAAAGTCCCCGGAGGGTCAGACGTAAATTATTTAATAGGTTTAGTAAAAGATTGATCTAATAGAGGAGTTTTGAGCCCAACCCCTATAAACCAAGACACTCTCCAAAAAAAATCTGGTCACCACAACTTTCTCTTACCCTTCGTAAGAAATTTACTGTGCTTCACACCAATTTTTTGTCGAGATATATTTATTTCCCATAGCACCTTAGTTTCAAACTTCATTTTAAATTTATTGCTTGAAATAAACTATTTATTTTTCAAATTTTAATCTCATATTTACATTTTTAACAATATAGATTCTAAATAAATACAAAATTTCATAAGAATTGAAAAAAAAATTTTAAATCTAAAAAATCAAAGGGGACCCCTTTTAATCGAAATTAACATACAAATCCCTATAAAATTAACATTCCAAATCGAAGATAAGGTAGAAAAATTTAAAACCGTAGAAAGAGAAGATAATTTTGTGAGAGAGAGATATGTTTTCTCCAAAAAAAAAATGCGTTTAAATAATAATTATTTTAAATCTAATAAAAAGAAAAGATTTAAATTCGGTTACCATGGCAACCATTTATTTCTCCTATCTTTCCTATGAAGCACAAGAGTAAAGTGTGCTTCAAACAATTTTGAGGGCAAAACGAGAATATACATTTGAAAGAGCATCTAAAAAATAATTGATTTTTGAATTTTAATCAAAACGTTAGAGCGAATTTTGAGAAAATCGAAAAAAACTGAAAAAGACATCAGTAAAGTACTAGTACTTTTTGGCCGATTTTGATTAAAAGCTTATTTTGTCGGTCCCGGGGGTGTTTAACTTAAATATAAAATTTCAGCCTCATAGCTCAATTCCTTCATGCTTAAAATTGAACACAGACACACAGACAGACAGACCATGTCGCGAAAACCACTTTTTGGATTCAGGGGACCTCAAAACGGAAGATCCATCAAAACCACATCAATTTTGACAGAAACCAATACTTTCTCCCTATATATATATTACATATATACTAGGTAAGAAAACAAATGGCACAGATAGCTTATAAAGTTGTGACTAGAAGGAGCTCCTTACAAATGCTTCGGCCTTTTGTAATTTAAAAAGTTTAATTTTTAAGCTGAATTGTGTTATATCGGGTTTTTTGTTAGTTTATAAGCCAATCTAAATATGAATGATTCCGTTTCATTCTCATTTTAAATATTTATATTTTGAATATTTCAAAGATTTATCTTAATGTCAATGTAAATTTAAATTATAATCTAAATGAATAACATTTAATGAAAATTAGTTACTCACCAAATGAGATATTCTGGATTTGAAGCCACCTGACGTGGAGACAAGGTCTTTCAGCGTCGGCACTCAGAGCCGTACTGGCGAGAAGCAGCAGGTGATCTCAGGAATCATGGCCTGTAGACAAGTTACAACAAGAATTAGAACACATAGAAAAGTATATCTATATATATATATGATTATTATTTAATTTCCCAATTCAATAAAATTCTTATAGGTGTATCCAAAATAGCAAGTAGATAAAAATTAAACAAATTCAATTCAAAAGGTTTTTTATTAAGCTATTCATTTATCCCTGATATTTATTAGTTAAAAGATATATAATAAATAGGAAAATAAAATATTTAAATTTAATACGCCAAATGATAATAATATCAAAAGTAAGTAAATTACTTGATGGCTCAAGCTTTTTATAAGGATCCAGTAAGTCTGATTTCTTTTAATTTGCAGGGATTGGAGTAACAGGCGTGGTCCATGGAGAGGGGAGGACTAAAATTATAGAGTAAGGTGGGGCAAAAGTGCAGTTTTTCTTTGGGAATTTTTTACCTTCCTATGAAAGATACAATAAAAAAATCTGGTGTGACTGGCGCACAGCACACAACTTTCTCTTACCTTCGGTAATCGAAAGTTGTGTACTGTGCTGTCACACCAGATTTTTTTGTCGACATATATTTAGTTCCCGGCAGTAGGGAATATTTGAATTCAGATGTAAAATTTATAAGTATGGGAAAATATTTATATTTTGTTACCATGGCAACCATTTCTCCTATCTTTTCTATGGAGTGCAAGAGTAAAGTGGTCTTCAAACAATTTTGAGGGCAAAACGAGAATATACATTTGAAAGAGCATCTAAAAAATAATTGATTTTTGAATTTTAATCAAAATCGTTAGAGCGAATTTTGAGAAAATCGAAAAAAACTGAAAAAGTACATCAGTAAAGTACTAGTACTCTTTGGCCGATTTTGATTAAAAGCTTATTTTTCCGGTCCCGGGGGTGTTTAACTTATATATAAAATTTCAGCCTCATAGCTCAATTCCTTCATGCTTAAAAGTGAACACAGACACACACACACACCCACCCACCCACACACCCACCCACCCACACACCCACCCACAGACAGACCATGTCGCGAAAACCACTTTTTTGGATTCAGGGGACCTCAAAACGTGAAGATCCATCAAAATCTCGACATCGAATTTTGACATGAAACCAATACTTTCTCTCTATATATATATTACATATATACATAGGTAAGAGAAGTAATAGGAACATCCCCTGAAAGCCTGGTTAATTGGCTATCTTACCTAATTTTTTGGTTTCCAATTCGGTAGCATAAGAGTAGGAGAGGTATTTAAACAAAAATTTTCATTTGCGGACTTTTGCCCCATCGAGGGGGTAAAAGTCCGCACTAACTGAAGCAAAAGTCCTTAGGTGCAAACAATTGCCCCTGCAGCGAACAAACTCTCGAACCAGGGTATAAAAAAGACTTAATAAGAAATACATTAGGTATAGGTATGTTTTATGTATTTATTTTATTTATTAGAAATACACAATAGGCCTTATAACAATTAGTCCCCAGTAAGATTGAAGTTCATAATCTGCATAAACATTTCGGGTCGTGGTTGTTTCCTTAGGTTCATTAATCCGATAAAATACTTGATAGGGGTATTAGAAACCCAGAAACTACTAGGTAGGGGTATTAGAAACTCGAATACCATTGGGTGACATTGGCTCCATTGGAGATCCATTGGGCCTTTTGCCCCGTCGAGGCCGCGGACTTTTGCCCCATTTAGCTATTTTCACCGAAGTGTTACAAAAAATTTTTATTGTTAACTGTAGAGAAAAAAAGGTTTTAAAATATTTATTTAGGGTTATCAGCTTGCAATCAAAGACATTAGACAGTTAGAAAAGTGCATGCTGGTACATGTTGCAACCATGAGAATTTCCATAAATATTAGATGGAAGGTGACAAAAACATAAATTTGCTCATTGTTAACAATCGGCTTCAAACACGTTATTGAATTTCGAATCATCATCTGTTCTTGTTGTTACCAACCTAACAAAGTTGTTTAGAACAACCCCAAGTCTTCCGGGGATTTTAAAATGAGGATTCGGACTTTGCCCCGTGCGGACTTTTGCCCCACCTTACTCTACTATATATTTTCAATTCAAACTATCTAAGCTTATTATTCAATAATTATTTTATTTAATCTTTATTGGCAGGAATACTCTTTCACTTTCAAAGGACTCAATTTAAATTAATTAAAAATAAAATCTAGCACCCACTCCTCCCTCTCCCAGAACCCCATCTGAGAAAAAGTATGATATCCTAGAGAAATGCTATTTTTAAAATTAAAATTAAAATAGAAAAAAAAAAAACTTTATCTATCAAATAAATATCCTAACAAAGAAAAATGTTAATATGATTTTTCAAGTGTTTTTGCCTCAACTTTCATTTTTCAAGTGTTCGGCACTCTTATAGCTTGAGAAGCACTTATATCAAGTAAGGAATATACAGTATGTTTTTCTCTCGAATTTTGTTTTAATAAAATAAAAATATCTTTATAATTAATTTATAAATAAATAAATACAGTTTATTAATATTTCTAACGGTATCTTGTTAAATTACATTGTCCTATTAAGGAATGTGAATACGACAATATTTTTGAAAGTAAATTATTTATATACCAAATCATTAATTATTTATACACTGTAAATAGGAGAATGGGAGAGTGGGAGAAGCAAATGCCCACCTGAGGCAGACACAGAGTGTAAAAATTAAAAAAAAAAAAAATGTCTATAGAACTGGTAATAATATTCAATAGAAATATGACAAGGGTCAAGGGTTTGCATTTCGTCTCATGGGTGAAATTTATTTCAATTGTGTTGGATACCAATCAAATGAAAGGGACAGGCCCTAAATGACCTCAGATGCCAAAAAAGTCAATATAAAAAATACAATAGAAATTTAATTTTATATAAAACTTCTAATTGTAAAGATTTGTACTGAGAAAAATACCTCCCTGTTCAATTCAAGAGCAAGAAATTTTTTGAAAGAAAATCATTTTATTATCGAAAAATATTTAGATCAATTGTGAATAATAATTGTATTAATTTCACAAATGAAATCAGTTCATTGATGTTTAAATTAAAAAGCTTAAATGTTTCTTAAAATATGCAAATTAATTTGAAATGAAAGCATTTATAAATAAAAACTTTCCAACTAGATAGAAAAATGTTGAGCAAATTTATTTTAGAATATGAAACAAAATCACAATCTTTGGTTGTTATAGGAAAGTAAAAAAATACCAGTCCTCAGGGGATTCTTAGTCTCATATATAAATGAGATTTTATTATCGATTCAAATATCGTATTAGGCTTTCTCTTTTTTGAATATTTGAGATAGATTGAAATAGGGCGAATCAATCATAAGATCAGCCTTATTGAAGGGGTATCTTGGGACATATGAGGCAAGAGTCGTAAATTAAATAAATTTTATCGTTCAGAATCCTTAGATTCCAAACATTTTTTTTTTAAACCCTTTTCGGCTACAGAAATCATTTCCAAAAACCTGTGAAACTTCACATAGGTTAAAAATTTCTATTAATAAATATGTTTCACGAAAAACCTACACCATTTTCCCTCTAAACTTAATAAAAATATTTTTACTTTCTCTTACCTCTATATATGTTAATATATAGAGAAAGTATTGGAATCATGTCAAAAATTCGATGTCGAGATTTCAATAGATATACACGTTTTGAGGTCCCCTGAATCCAAAAAAGTGGTTTTCGCGACATGGTTTGTCTCTCTGTGTGTGTGTTCAATTTAAGGCATGAAGGAATTTAGCTAGGAGGTTGAAATTTTATATTTAAGTTAGGCACTTCCATGGGAGGTGACACGAAGTTTTTGAACAAAATAGACCTAAGAGTACTAGTACTTTGCTGTTGCACTTTTTCAGTTTTTTTTTTTCGATTTTCTCAAAATTCGCTCTAACGATTTTGATTAAAATTCAAAAATCAATTATTTTTTAGATGCTCTTTAAAAAGTAGGTATAATCTCATTTTGCCCTTGAAATCTTATAAAGACCACTTTACTCTAGTACTTGATAGAAAAGTTGGAAAAAATGGTTGTCATGGTAACAAAATATAGGCCTAAATATTTTCCCATACTTGTAAATTTTACATCTTGAATTTTAATATACTTAGCGGAAACTAAATATATGTCGACACAAAAAATCTGGTGTGCCAAGCACAGAACACAACTTTCTCTTATCTTTGGTAAGAAAAAAGGAGGAAAAAATTTGTTTGGAATCAATTATCGTTCCTCGATAAATTTGGATAATCGGTGGAAATTTTATAATTTTTTTTTTTATATTGGCTATGAATATTTAGAAAAATAGGTGCGGGGTCAACATGGCCTCACGCTGAAAAAAAAATAACAGAAAACAAATTCTATTATAAAATTTGGCTGAATAATAGTTTTATAAGAAAATAAATTAAGATGCCGAAAAGAGCTGATTTTAAAATTTTCTTCAACAAGGTGCAAAACAGGAAGATGGTCTCTCTCTCTCTCTCTCATTTTATTTAGCATTGGGAATCAGAATGGAGGGGGAGAAAGCAGTAGAAGATACGGCACAGATCTCTCTTAGCGATTCCCGTTAGCGGAGAGCACGACTAAAAAGCTCCTCGGACGACTCTCGTGACCAGACACAGCTGTGTTGCTGCACTGGCTCTCCTCTATTCTACTTGATACTTTAATTGAAAGAGATATATGGTCTACATTTAATAAAATTATGTAATTGTCTGAGAGAGAGAGTGAGAAAAACTTATAAAAAGAATATTATAAATATACGGGATAATAGAGGAAACGAATTGTAATTTTTTTGTTGTTCGAGTGAATTTTTAGTAATATTAGTAATTAAGTTTTTTCACTTTTTTTTAATATTTCCTCATAACCTGTGAGGAACGCATCTACCTATCCCTCTTATTTATGCCACTTGAAAGAATAAGAAAGGTTAAGAGAACATCGTGAGACAAGCAGCCCATTAATTAACAAGTTATTAAACAACAAGATCATTTATCTAAAGACCAGAGCAAATCAAGACCGGCTCAAACATCTAAACACGATTAACAACTGACATTTTTCTAGAATGGCACACACAAAAAATGTTATTCCTTTTTTTTTTTATTTTTTATTTTACACATATTAAATTTCACACGTTTATGGTTGCGTGAAAAGGTCTTTTGTAAATAAATATGCGATGATATAACTGAATTTGACAATAAAATCAAATATTTAGTCTTCTTTCCTATGATACAACAGAGAGATAGGAAGGAGAAAGTTTGATAGAAGAAATGCTAAAGTGTAAATTAAATAAATTTATTTACAATTCATTTGTGACGGATATACTATCTAAAACTTCGTTAAAGAACGTTGATGGACTGTTAACTTCAAAAACTAAAAAACTACACCACTACAGCAATTATTATATATTATAATAAACGCGCGAACCTTTCTATACCGCTCTGAATGAACTATGATAAGTGGGGATGACCAAAGTGCCTTGGTATCCAATTTTGATAAAACGTCCATAGCTGCATCTAATGCCAACGCCACAGTCAACCGCCCTACCCCGCCGCCAAGAGTACAGTAATTTTAAAAAGCGTATATTTTTTAATCATTTTAAAAAAGAAAGATTATGCAGCTAATAATTGAGCCTCTATTTAATAATTAAACACTCTTTATTCCTAGCCGAAACGTCTAACGAAACGTTTCTTTTTTAACCATATTTTTATACCATGGGTCGCGGGTTCGCATCCCTTCCCAGGCAACAAAATTTGTTTAAATTGTATTGGCTACCAATCAATTCAAATAAATAAGAACGGGGTATAAATGGCCTTCGATGCCGAAAGACCTTGAATGAAATTAAAAAAAAAAAAAAAATCAAACATATTTTTCATATCTACAGCAACCATATGCTATTCAATCAATTTAATCAAATTTTATACAAGCAGGATTTCATTTGATAGGCCTAGTTTGAAGAACGAAACGATTCACTATTTGAAAAAAAACTCAAGAGGTTTCTTGATCTTCTAAATTTTATTTTGAAAAATTACCGCTGGACCAAAGACACAAGGAATATTCAACCGGGTAATGAAACACCAAACTTGACATGGGCCACTCACATTGTAGATTTTTCGACCAGCTTGTCATCTTCAGTACAAAAATGGACGGCGCATCAATTGCAAATTGACTTGAATTCAAAAAGTTTGCTAATATGTTTGACTCTCTTAAAAATAAAGTTTTACACGGCCCCACCATTAAATTTTTTGACTGAAGATGATCGGGCGTGATGTCGGTCGAAATATCCGCAAATTAAAATGATGTGTGAGTGACCAATCAACGCTGGTGTAGTATTCATATTCTCCGAATATTTTTTTAAATTTTATTTATTAAAGGAGAATAATTTTCTATTAAGTCATTCTATTATTAATTATTAGTTACATTTAAATTATATTTTAGATTAGGATAGCGGAGGGCAGCCAAGAAAGAAATCAAATCAGATAAAAATCTGATCTGAGAATCTGATCTGATAAAGATTGATTATATTTTTATCTGATTTGATTTCTTTCTTGGCTGCCCTCCGCTATCCTAATCAAGCTAAACAGCCATATTTTTCATCATTAGTATTAATATTTGTAGCCATTGAAACGATAAGAGCCACATCGACTTAAATAATCAATTAATTTAAGCTGCCTGGACCCCATATATGTATATTAAATCAATAACGGTTATCGTAAATGTCTTATATGGCCTGAGTTGCCGAAAAGACAGTGTGAATGTGTGTGTGAGTGTGAGTGTGAATGAGAAAAAAGTGTGGGTGTTTTTTATATATATAAAAAAAAAAATTAATTTAAGCAGGTGGAATAATATTTTTTTTACTCTATTATTTTGTTTCCTATATCCCTTACTCACATCTTATAATGATTAAAAATAATTAGTCTTTTGTTTAAATAAATTAAAGAACAAAGAAATATCATTTGCTGGAAACTTTTGCGAACATCTGTATGTTCTGATGATTTTATTTTTATTATTTTTATCTATTTATTATTTTCAAATTTTAATTAAAATAAATGTTTTTTAAATGACTTGAGGTAATTACGATAAAAATAAAAAATTTTGTTTATAGAATTGAAAAAATTTCCCTTAACTGGATGAGAAAGTCACATGATACTCAAATCCACTCTTCTCTTAATATCCGAATATAAAAATGTAGATTATTATAGGTAGTAAAGAAATTAGCGGAAAAAAAAAACACTTTACATTTTCACCTCATTTTATATTACATTTTCAATCACTATATAAGGATGTGAATATTTATGAAAAATTTATTACTGTTTATTCATTTAAATTAATTTATAATTCATAAAATATATCGTTAAATTTCTTCTTATGTGTTTAATACCGCCCTTCTCTAAATATGAATTGAAACAAATTGAGGAACAACAAAAAAAATATCCCCTCATTCCAATGTTCTCACTCTCCAATCCCTGAAGTGGCTTGCAAAAATTAGTTGAGGCTCCTGGAAGGTAGGCAAACGAAATGACCAACTCACTAATTGATAGTTCGAATAAATATTCTAGAATGGACCTCCCATCTGAAGTTATTAAACCTCCTTAGAAATTATTAAATGAACATGCGTGGTCCACAATTGAGACTGGAGGGATTAATCAATTGGTCAAATAGGGCCGGTTCAGTGGCGCAACCAGGATTTGCTCCTGGGGGGGGGGGTGTTCCGGGGGGGGGGGGGGGCTGATCTCAAATATTTTTCTGTGAAAATTTTTTTTTCGCAGAACCGAAGTTTTTGCCTTGCGGGGAAATTTTTCCAGTCCGTAAAAATATTTTGCCTTTTTTTTTAGAGACGCTAAATTTTTGCCGCCCCGTGGAACCAAATTTTTCCCCATGTGCCGCCCGCGGAACCAAATTTTTTTTCCATGCGCCGCCCGCGGAATATTTCCTCTTTTGCGGAACCGAAATGATTATACTTTTTCTTTTCTATTTGTAATATATATATTTTGATTTTTTTTTATCTCCTGGGGGGGGGGGGGTTAAAACCCTAACCCCCCCCTGGTTGCGCCTATGGGCCGGTTGCTTCAGTTCTAATAACTAGCTATCTCTCTGATAAGCTAGTTGACTATAACTTTCGAGACTTTTCAGTTCTGATTAAGTTATTCATATGATTAAATAACAGTCTAGGTCTTAGTTAACTAGCTAAGAACCAAAGTTTGGTATAAGTTTTAACAAAGGCGAAATTAGTTTTTATTTTTATTTTTAGAAATTTTTGAATTTTTGTTAAAAAAATTAATTAGCTTTAATTAATTATATATTAGTTGCAAGAGGTTTACTTGGCATGGAGTTAGTTGCAGATGTGAAATGCAAGTTAGGAATAAATAAATAAAATAAAAAATTAATAAAATAAAATCCTAAATTGCATCTCCACCTGCAACTAACTCCATGCCAAGTAAACCTCTTGCAACTAATATTGATAATTCTTGGCCTGTTTCGTTTGTTTAATTAATTATTTTAATTTAATTAATTTTTATAAAGGCCCTCAGGATTGGTGTAGTGGTTAGCGTGCTGGCCTTTTATACCAGGTGTCGCGGGTTCGCATCTCGTCACATGCAACTCAATTGGATTGGTTACCAATCCAGGTGAAATAAATAGAGAAGAGGCAGATTGCTAATTATACAGTATATGAAAAAACTCATTATTTTAACTCGATGGTTAAGCGTGTTCTTGTTTACTATATCTTGTATAGATAATTTGTTATCTGTCAGATAAGTAAGTGAAGCAACCACCGGCCCTTACAGTAACGTAAGCTTTTTATTTTTCGACAAACTACTAGAATGATACTCTATTTCAAACAGCTATTTATTTTTTTCGTTATCCCTTAGCCGATGGTTTGGATCCTTTCTTGAACCTCATCCTCTTGATTATTAATAATTTAAAAGATTAATTATGCTTAATTCTAAAATAATATCACTGTAATAGGAAAGAGTTATTCTCGTTCCTAATAGAGCGTTAAATTTGTATTATCCTAACACTTTTAAGACTATCACACGAAATGAAACTCTTTTCCCACCATTAGGATCAATATGTAAATCCTCTAATGCACTAATGTAATACGTTAAAAGAAAAAAAAATGGGGGAGGAAAGTATATTAGAAGATAATTTAAACCAAAAGAATTCTGATGCACCAACACAACATTCATTCTTGAGATTAAAGGAAGATGCCATTAGGTTAATAAAGGACTTGAAGTGAAGGCAAGACTTAATTTTGTGCTTAATCACCTGATGAGGCATGCACGGAGAGGCTTCGCCCCCCGGCTGTAGGTGAGCCTGCTAGTATGTGTGTGTGAGTGTGTTTACGGTTGATCAGTCCTCTCCATTGACTTGTTCTGATCAATGACCGCCGCCATGGCCTGGATACTTCATCCAAGAACTCAAATTGGCTTTCAAATAAAAAAAAAAAGCCGTCGTCAGAGTAAATGCGATAATGATTAAAATAATTCACGTTTCATTTAGACTAAATTTGAATACTGAAAAATTTGATATAAATTCATAGTCTCACGATTTTAAATTGATTAGCCCTACTTAAATTCTCTTTTTTTTTTTGTTTTTGTTTTTTGAGAATTAATTTTTTTCTAAATATGTGGATTTTAATTAATAAAAGTTTTTTTTTTTTTATTAAAAAAAAACGAACTTTTTTCATTCACACACACATACATACAGTCTTTTCGGCAACTTTGGCCATTTAAGACTTTTAACGATACTCGTTATTGGTAAATATATCTATTGGGGGCCCAGGCATTCTTATTTAAGCCATTTGGTAGCTTGTTTAAAAAATATATACTTTAAATTGATTACACCACCTAACACAATTTTTGTTTCTGAGTAATCAATAAAATTTTCTAATTGGTTCTATCATAAAAAATCTGGTGTGACTGGTCGTACAACATACAACTTCTCTTGTACTTCATAAGAGAGATAGGAGAAATGGTTGTTACAATTATCTTCGGTAATGGAAAATTATTGTTCTGTGCTTGTCACAGCTGATTTTTGTGTGTAGATAAATATTTAGTTTCCGCCAATATATTAAAATTAAAGACGAATGGGGGGTGGGAAAATATTTATATTTTGTTACCATGGCAACCATTTCTCCTATCTATATCGTAATGAGAATATACATTTTAAAGAGCATCTAAAAAATTAATTGATTTTTGAATTTTAATCAAAATCGTTTGAGCGAATTTTGAGAAAATCGAAAAAAATGAAAAACTACATCAGTAAAGTACAAGAGCTTTTTGGCCGATTTTGATCAAAAGCTTATTTTCACGCCCTAGGGGGGTGTCTACCTAAAATATAAAAATTCAACCTACTAGCTCAATTCCTTCATGCTTTAAATTGAACACAGACAGACCATGTTGCGAAATCCGCTTTTTATGGATTCAGGGGACCTCAAAACGTGTATATCCATCAAAATCTCAACATCAAACTTTTGACATGAATCCAATACTTTCGCTATATATTAACATATATAGAGGTAAGAGAAAGTAAAACACTTCTCTGCAAAAACATCGCTTGTCTGGTCAGAAGAACGAAAAAGTTGAAATTTACGTTCTGTAATTAAGAAAACGTACAAATTTTCGAATGCGAAAAGTATATTTTAACCAAATATCCACAAATTGATGACAAGGAATCTAGAAATGTGTAGATTTGCGAAAAAAACTATGTTTAAGGGGTCTAACGACTATTTTCTACGTAATTGCTGCTCAAATAACCAGAAATCAATAATTTGAAACAAGAAACAAATTTTTTGAAAATTTTTACATAGTGTTATTTAAATGAAGCTTAAAGAAATATCATTTCAGGTCAAATCGTACAAAATTTGACAAAAACTTTCAACTCTCAGAATTTTGTGGAAGTTTCTCCGTGATTTTATTAGAAATTTACTCACTTAGACGCTTGTATTTCTTTATTTTTTCGAGATTTTTTTCATTATCAAAAGTTTTGTAAAAACCGTTTCTAAAAAAGAAAATCGACTTCCCAAAAATGTCTTCCGTAAACTATTGGGATTTATAATAACAGGAGATGATTTCCCATATTATTTTTGTGATTATTTTATTAATTAACGTCAAAACAATAATTATTATTTATGTAGGAAAGCGCTAACTAGTATGAAAATAATTTTACAATATATTTTGTAGATTTCATGATGATAATACATTTAAAATTATTAATGATAAACGAAAAGTTCTTTCTAAAACATGTTTTCATTGTTCCTTTGGAACAAAGTAAGAAGGAAAACACCATTATAGTAGCTAGCGAGTTAAAAAAAAATATCTTTCCAATAATATTTTTATTATTAAGAAAGTTTTCTTATCATTATTATTTCAAGCAAAATAAATTTAAAAAGAGGTGTTTATCTTCTTCACTTCCTAATCAATTTCAAACAGTTAAGACAATAATGGGAAGATTTTCTTTTCAATTTTTTTTTTTCTAATTTCTTTCCTGCATCCATAAAATTGAAAATGAATGAGGAATTTAAATAAAAATAGAGCAAACGATGGAATTCTTAAAAGATCTTTCCTATAGGAAAAAAAAATTATTTTCTGGTTGTTCCGAACTGAGATCGATACGATCTGATTGGCGGAAATTGGTTAAAAAATTTCTAAAAAAATTTTTTAAAAATAGTTCACTGTCATAGAAGAATCTCGATTCTTAAACAACTTTCAATAACATTAATTATTGCATTTTAAATCCAGACTTACGTTTTTTTTTTTTTGTAAAGAAATAAAATCGAGTATAATAATTGATTTTTTTTTTTTTGTTAAAGTGAAAATTAAATAAAGAGAAGAAAGATCCACGGAGAAAACAAGAGAATGAGTCAAAGTGTACCAGCGGAATTCAAACAAAACCATGTCAATTTTCACAATCATTTAAGTAAATAAATAATTAACGTGAAATTGTTTTTATACTATCCATGGTTGGAGAATTGGTGAAGAATATTTTTATTCTATGTTACTACAAGTGTATTGAAAAAAATTTCCATGGGCAAATAACTAGGTTCTACTGTATGTACAGAACACTATGTCGAGACTTCAAAAATAGAAACCCATTTCAATTGAAATAAATTTTTTGTTTCATGAGTCGGGATGCGAACGGGACACTGTCCCAATTATGTAAAATTTTACTAAAATAAACATAGAAAAACATTGAAGTGAATATGAGGGAGAATTCGAACTGGACCAATTGAGTAACTTGTCAATTGACAAGAAAAATTGGACTCTACAACTGTATAAATTAAGAGGAACAGATAATGTTATAGCCTATATCAGAAAGAAATCTTTTTTTCGTTAAAATTTTATAATTTTTAATTAAAAACGCCTTGAAGTTTTGGGGACAAACACAACTCTCCAAACTTCTGCTCATAACAAATAAAATCACAGGGGTGCCCGATAAAATAGCTTCATTACCAGGGCTGCAAATCCATCATAAAAAAATTTTCCGTTTGTCCCAAGTTAAGGTATTTGAGAGTATTTAAAATGCTTATATAATTATAAATATATTTGCGGATATACTTACAAATTTGATGCAATCGTAAAAATCCTGAAGGTTAGTAGCCAGTAAAGATGTAGATCAAACGCCTCCTCAGGGCACACTGAAGGGCTGTATGGAGAAGCGATGAGCTTAGAAGGGCGCGAGGGCCTACTTAAATGAGCCTCTATCTGCAAAGAACACAAAAGATTAAATTATTAAAAGTAAATTATATAATAATAATAATAATAAAAAAAACTAATCAATGGAAAAAAAATAATATTCAAATAAATTATTATTTTCTTTAGATAGAGAGAATGTCAATTCCTAAAGGGTTAACTAATCAAGGGTTAAGCATTAAATTCCTTTTAAATTCATCTGGGGGGCTGGCTGGCCAACTGACTCGGGCCCGTTTTCAATCATTTTAATAAAAGATCTCTAGAAAAATCATATCAACAAAATAAAAAAAATAGGGTAAGAGAAAGTAATATTACACTAAAAGAAAGAAAAGATTATTTGATTGATAAATTTGAAATGGAAGCTTAAATTTGTCAAACTTTCGCATTATTCCCCTGGCTCAAAGTTAGGCCATAAATATTTTTCAATTTGACATATTAGAATTACAAATTTATTTAAATTTAGATTAATCAGGCAAAGGCATTTATTTCAACCTTGAATGGTGTTTTCTATAATGGAGCAAAGTGGTAAAGCCACAGACATGCAAGTGACAATTCTCTGAGGGCTGATAGGATTGGTTGGTGCATTTTTTAAAGAGAGGAATTTTGTAAATTGGGGCCAAGGCCATGACGACCGCGATCTGGAGCACCAGCATCCACCAACAACGCCAATGCCATCAACACTCATGATTAGTATGAAATTGGGTTTTCGGAGGACAACAGAAAAAAAATAATTCTAACAAATGAATAACTTAATTATTTTATAGACCGAAATACGTACTGTATATTGAAATCATATTATAAGAAATATTTAAAAAAATTTTTAATAAAACCTGTCTGTATACAAGGTCAAAAACAATTATAGGTAGAATAAATGGCTAGAAAAAACTGAGAAAGCTTCCGTTTGGTAAGTGCTATTACATATATAACTATATTAAAATCAATTATAATAAAGTCAGAATTAAAGTATAATTGCAATCATGTCAAAAATCCGATGTCGAAATTTGATGGAAATACACGTTTTAAGGCAAGCTGAGTCGTTATCACTATAATTAATTGGCTTTAAATTTTCATAAAATGACAGTATCGAATGCTTTATACTGGGAAAAATTCTGAATCTTCAGATATTTTTTGAATCCCTCCTTTTGGGAAATTGGGATCGCGAGGATTTTTTCTTGATTCTCCATAACTTCCCTCTCCTCCATACACAAAATTATTTTTAAAATACCGTATATCCCTGAACCCCAAGGGGTCGGAGCCTCTCAAAGAGAAATATTCATTAAATTTTTTTTTTTTTTTTTAATCTAAATTTTTCCGTTTTTACTTGAGCCCTGAGG
This sequence comes from Euborellia annulipes, assembly GCA_023213315.1. NCBI lineage: Eukaryota > Metazoa > Arthropoda > Insecta > Dermaptera > Anisolabididae > Euborellia > Euborellia annulipes. Next base: position 30,655 of record JAKCPI010006887.1, on the reverse strand, counting down.
GCCCCGGGGCCTCTCAAAGAGAATTTTTCATTAAATTTTTTTTATAAATATATGGGGGCCTATGCCGGCTCGGGGTCTGGGGCGAACCGCCCCCTCCGCCCCCCTCGGTACGCCACTGCACATATAGCCGTATAGCGCTATTGTTTTGGGGTGGAAGAATACCCATTACAGTATACTACTATCTTGAGCGGCGTCACACTTTAGTGTTGATTTGATTTTTCGAAAGGTGACATATATTGCCCTAGGTGCGTTAGGGATCTGTGAGATCCGCAGCGACAAAATTTGTAAATATTTGTTATTTTTTTGTTGTTTACATCGTACAATAATATCTAAGAAAAACCCAAACAAAAAACAAACAAATACTTGCAAATTTGGTCGCTGCGGATCTCACAGATCCCACAAGTAGGGCAGTATATTTCACCTTCCCGGGACACAGCAGCCAAGTAATTGGCTGAATAGTTAAAATTAATAGTTTAAATTCGGAATTTAGAATGATTTAATAAGCCCTTGATTAAAAAAAAACTCTAATTTCATTCAATTTATTTACAAACTTGGCCAAATAAATAAGAGTACTTTGGTCCCCAATATTTTTTAATAGTAATTCTTGGAGCTGAAAACTGCGTTGGCCCGCGAGCTGCGTGGCTAGTTAATAAATATTTATACTAAATTAATTTACATTGCTCATCTTTTAATAGGATAGATATATTACTATTTAACAATAGGAGATAGTATTATAACTCTACAAGAGAAAATTTGTTAATTTTTTTATTTATTAGACTTTATGTTTAATAAATGCATTTTTATCAATGGAAGGCTTTCACTTTGATAAATGTCATAAGGCTGCATCATAACAAAAGTTATTACAGCCTATATCGTGGATCTTTAATACCAAAAATTCCTGGGGTGTATTTCATTTATTTATTTACTTTCTTTAATTTATTTTAAATACTTGACATTAAGTAAAAACCATCAACACAATCTTTTTTTAAATATCAAGATCTTTGATGGAAGAGAAGCCGAAGAACCTGATTGAAAGAAAGGTTATTGGTTCACACCCTGGGAGTAGCAGGATTATTTTGAAATATATTTTTATTAAATAACAATGAAAATAGTGTTTTTGAGGAAGTTATAAATAAAAAAGAATATTAATTTTTACTTTCTCTTACCTATGTATATATGTAATATATATATAGAGAGAAAGTATTGGATTCATGTCAAAAATTCGATGTCGAGATTTTGATGGATCTTCACGTTTTGAGGTCCCCTGAATCCAAAAAAGTGGTTTTCGCGACATGGTCTGTCTGTGTGTGTGTGTGTGTGTGTGTGTGTGTGTGTGTGTGTGTGTGTGTGTGTGTGTGTTCAATTTTAAGCATGAAGGAATTGAGCTACGAGGTTGAAATTTTATATTTAAGTTAAACATCTCCCGGGACCGGAAAAATAAGCTTTTGAACAAAATCGGCCAAAGAGTACTAGTACTTTACTGATGTACTTTTTCAGTTTTTTTTCGATTTTCTCAAAATTTGCTCCAACGATTTTTTTTTAAATTCAAAAATCAATTATTTTTTAGATGCTCTTTAAAATGTATATTCTCATTTTGCAATTGAAATCTTCTGAAGACCACTTTACTCTTGTATTTCATAGGGAAGATAGGAGAAATGGTTGCCATGGTAACAAAATATAAATATTTTCCCACACTTATAAATTTTACATCTGAATTCAAATGTTGCGTACTGTCGGGAACTAAATATATGTCGACACAAAAAATCTGGTGAGACAAGCACAGAACACAACTTACGATTACCGAAGGTAAGAGAAAGTTGTGTGCTGTGCGCCAGTCACACCAGATTTTTCTATTTATGGGTTGATCAAATTTTAAATTTAATTTTTTAAATATCATTTTTTTTCTATGACTTTTTTGGCTGGACCAAAAGATTTTGTATTTGAGAAGTAAGACACGTTTGAAGTTCAGTGTACACCAGATATGTTAAGACCCTCGAGGGAGGGAAAAAGAGTTTACTACACGTGTCGAATGGCTCATTCTTTTTTAGTTAACAAAAAATTTAGAATGAATAATCTTGATCAAGGCAAACGAAATACAGGCTTTTTTTTTACTTTTTCTTATCTCTATATATGTTATGTTAATATATAGAACAGTGGTTTCCAAACTTTATGTTACCACGCGTCTCTTAAAAATAATTAATCTTATGACGCCTCCCCCCCCCTTTTTATGCTAAAAAATATAAATTTATATAAAAATATTTTTTTTTATTTATTCTTATTTAAATTAAAATGAGCAATCATTTGGAAAATTGGTCCTGGTGGCCAATATTCGCGTCTCCCCTTAGACTAGTCCACGCCTCACAGTTTGGAAAACGCTCGTATAAGGGTATTTTATGGCTGGTGGAATTTGTATCGGGAATGAAAGTTAGAAGAAAACTCAACCAGAATTTTTTCTTTAAAAATATATTTTAACAGCTTACGTTTCGGCCTTGGTTAACCACTAACAGCTCCGAGGATAACTTTGACTAAAGCCGAATCGTCAGCTGTTAAAATATATTTTTAAAGAAAAATTCTGGCTTCGTTTTTTCTAACTTTCATTCCTGAAGAAAAATATTTTTCTCAAATCTTATTTTCACGCCCTAGGGGGATGCCTAACTTAAATATAAAATTTCAACCTCGTAGCTCAATTCCTATGCTTTAAATTGAACCCAAACAGGCACACAGACAGAACATGTCGCGAAAACCACTTTTTTGGATTCAGGGAACCTCAAAACGTGTATATCCATCAAAGTCTCGACATCGAATTTTCGACATGAATCCAATACTTTCTCTATATAAATATATGTACATTAACTTATTTATAGGTAAGAGAAAGTAAAAATTCAAATCCGAATTGAGATTAGTTCTATATAAAAAAGATGCGGTAACTCACCCCAGTACAATTCTAAGTAGACTAATCATATCTTACTTTTCTACCTAATGAAAAAAATCCCTACAAAATTCTGCATGGGATTCGATGGGTTCCTAAGTTACCCAGTGTTATTATTATCTGTTTATGAGAGTTTCGAAATCTTCAAAAATTAATTCCGCCCCAGTAATAAGAAATTTTAGAATGACATTAAAATGTTTCTATCCCACTATAATAATATTGAATATAAATTTTAACTCAAACGGAATAGACTTATTTTTTAGTAAAAGTATTAAAAACATTAATATTTTTGTGCATTATAGGGGATGGGGCATTAACCCCCTGGTTACCTCTCCCCCCCTTTAAGGAAATGCGAGCCTTCACCGCGAAATTACTCTCAAAATAATTTGAATACATTTATAAATAATTATTTAAAATTTTATTTATTTTATTTTGAAATTAGTTTATTTTAATTTTCAACTCTTAATCCACCCCTTTGTAAAAATATATTAAGAAAATATGATTAACAAAAATATAGGCCATATAGAAAGAATATAATGGTAACTTAAGAAAAGATTTAAAAAATGCCCTCAGGCTTGGTGTAGTTGGTTGCGTGCCTACATTCACTACCGAAAGTCGAGGGTTCGAACTCCTGGCAGTCCGAAATGGATACCAAATGGCTTAAATTGAAATGCCTGGACCCCCAATATGTGTATTATTAATTAATAACGGTTATCGTATAACGTCTTATATGGCCTGAGTTGCCGAAAAGACTGTGTGAATGTGTGTATGAGTGTTGAGTGTGAATGAGAAAAAAGTGTGTGTTTAAAAAAAAAAAGATAAAAAAATAAAAAACTAATTTTTTTTCAATCATACCTACACTCCCCCTCCCCCCCCTTTCAACAGCTTATATTCTCCCTCTACCCTTAGTGAAATACAAAATATTTAATTTCTTAAAGAATCGTTTTTCGATGTCGAATTATTTGTTTCTATCATTTTTTTTTTCAACGATAAAATGCATATTAATTACCTTTAATAAGACTCTCAAGAGGGTGTGTTGGCTTACGGCGAGGTCAGGGTGGGTTAATTATTCACTTTAAATCACTTTAAACACAACACAGAAAGCAGCTTCGACGCCTGCTCGGCGGCCACGCACTCGACTGAACGAGACTTGTCTCTCTCTCTTGGAATAAAAATAGATGAAAATAACAATTCCCTTTTTATTAAAAGTAAACAAATACATTTTTCTCTTATCTAACTATATTTAGAGCTGGGAAAAAAATGTCAACAAGTGATTTAAAATATTACAAGGCCTTTCTTAAATAATCAACCCTTCATCCCCCCCTAAACAAAATAATAATCAACGGTATTTTTTGAATGTTTTCTATTTATTTCGCTTCGATTTGCTAAAATAAATTTAAAAAACATTTTTTTTCAATTTTTCAACCCCTAATCTAATTTTAATAAATAAAATAATTAACAATGCTATCGCCTTCGGCGAGCTTCGCGCCTAGTCATAAAAAAATTAAAACCCTGAAAAACTTCCCTGGATCCGCCTTTGGGTTTTACACATAGTCTAATTTTCTAGAATGAGTCTTACTTTAGGCCAGTGGTTTCCAAACTTTATGTTACAACGCCTCCCTTAAAAATATTTATCGTATGACGCCTCCCCCACCCATTTAATAAAATAAAACAAAAACAAAAAATTTTTAATACTAAAAAATATAAATTTATACAAAAATATTTTTTATGGGGAACTAAAAATACCTCGACACAAAAATTCTGTGACAAGTACATAACCTTTTCTTACCGAAGGGTAAGAGAAAGTTGTGTGCTGTGCTCCAGTCACACCAGATTTTTTTTAAAGTTTTTCCCGTCCTTTTCGATTTTGATATTTAGTGGATCACCAGTAAGGTGCAAGCTAAAGTTTAAATTTTAAATTTCCAACTACTATCTCAGAAAATCAAATGTCATTTAGGCCTTTTTCTTTTTTGCCTCTCTCTAGATACTCCATGTCTTAATTAAGAAGATCGTGAAGAAATTCTCTCACGATCATAAGGAGTGGTTTAAAAATTGCAAATTAGATGAGGGAGGATTTGAAAAATGAAGAACAGGTGGGTTTTAAATGCAACCGAAAACCAAACTAATTGAGGATCAAAAACAATCAGATGAAGCAGAAAGCATCGTAAATGCATCAAAGCTTAACGAATGACTTATTATTAAATGACTTAACAATGATTAGAAAACAATTTTATTTCCCTCTTCCTATACCGATTCGCTTTTCCGTTATGCTTGATGCAGCTTTGATTTAAAACGTTACTTGTTATAATCCGCACAATTTCACTTGGTATATTATAAAATTTTATATTAGAGAGCAAAATATCTAATAAAAAGGTAGAAGGAATTATTAATTAATAGCTTCTCTTTGGTTGTTATTCAAACGAAATTAATAAAAACACTGGGGTCAATAAGGTAATGTTAAAAAAAAAAACTCAATGATTCAAATCAAATCGTTTTGGTTTTACAATTGTTAGTTGGGTTTGTTTTCAATTTCTCCTTTGACATGAGAGAGAGCGGAAAAAATGTCTTTTGACTTTTGTCAATTTTGAGACTTTTCCAGATTTTTTTTTTAGATATATTCACTGATCTCACAAAAAGAAACGTTTTTTGAGATTTTCAAAAACGACTTTTGCAACTTTTTTGGCTCTTTTTTGTCTCTCGGGGACTTTAAAAAAAAAAAGCGACTTTTATGACCGATTTTTTCCAAGTTTTTTTTAAATATAACTTATGTTTTTTTTTTTTTTTTTTTAATTTATTTATAAACTTTTTCGCCATCTGAGGCCATTTAGACTCTGTCCCTATTTATTTCAATCTAGCCCTGAGCCATAGGCCCTTTTATAAATTTTACTACTTTTTTTTTTAGTCTTTTCGGCATCTTAGGCCATATAGACTTTAACGATACAAAATTATTTATATACGGTATATTAGGGGATCCAGGCACATTTATTTTGTATCCAAATTATCTAAATAAATATTCCTCGGACTGTCTGGGATCCGTGGCCTATCATTTATCAACAACTCACTCACCTTGGCCATAGGGGGATGTTTTTTTTTTTTTTTTTTTTTAAACACTCACACTTTTTTCTCATTCACACTCCCACTCACACACACATTCACACAGTCTTTTCGGCAACTCAAGCCATATAAGACTTTTTACGATAACCGTTATGAATATATATTATTTGGGGTCCAGGCATTCTTATTTAAGCCATTTGGTATCCAATTGGCTTAAATAAAATCATCGGACTACCTGGGGTCCGAACCCGCGACGTTTAGTATACGAGGTTAGCACGCTAACCTCTACGCCATGCCCCGAGGGCTAGGGGGATGTTTTACATCTTGATTTCTAATATATTGGGGCGAAAACTACATATATGTCGACAAAAAAAAAATTTGGTGTGACAAGCACAGAACACTTTCAATTACCGAAGGTAAAAAAAAGTTGTGTTCTGTTCGTCCAGTCACCCCAGATTTTTACTTTTGTTTTTTATTTATTTAATTAAATTCTAAATAACTTTATCATATTATTAATTGTTAAAATTGACAGCGACTTTTTGCCAAAAACAGGCATTTTACCGACTATTTGGCTAAAAAAAGAATAAGTCTTTAAAGGCGATTTTTTTGCGAAAATAAGAACTTTTTACCGCTCTCTAGTCATGAGGTACTCTAAATAAGAAGACTTGACAAAGTTTGCGTGAGTAGAAAAATTACCTAATAGTACCGAAAATGAGAAATAATCTCATCCCTACATTAAAATTAGAATAAGAAATGGAACTAATATTAATTTTTTTTTTTCAATAAAAATAAAATATTTCAAGGGATCAGTCAAGAAATTTATGAAATTTTTAATGAGGAACAAAAAATTTTTACGTATTCTTTGGATCTGATTAGATGTATTGTAATAAGAAATGAAAATTGAGGATAATAAGATCTAAGTGCGGACACCCCCCCCCTCTTTTTTTTTTTAATCGGCTCTCCTGAAAATTTAGCCCAGTGAAGATTTGGTATCTTTTGTACCTTTTCATGTGGACCGTCACATATTACCTATACGATACACAGCTATTATTTATTTAAAATTTTTTTTTTAATTTTGAAATTTCAACAAATAGATAAATAATAATTATTTTTTCTTCAATTTTTTTGATTCATCGCAAATATTCTCTCTATAGAGATTTATAATAGTCTACTCAAAACAAGTATGGTGTTAATTAACTAATTATTTAATTTCAAGAGAGAAGAGGATGAATCTCAATAATAATTATGATAAATAAATAATCTAATTGCCCAGAAACTTTCCCACTGTTGTATTTTTTAATTCATTCTATCCAAATTTGTATTCAGGAAGATTCAAAAGTAGTAATTATATTTATTCAGATTTTTTTTTTCATATCATTATGATTAAAAAATTAACAGTTTTTAATCATCTAAAAAATTTAACTTGGAGAGAATGTTAATTTTATATGTCTGAAAAATAATATTTCTAATATTAATTATTTTTTTACTAGCCTACATATTATTATTTTGAGGTAAAAATATATATCTAGTCTGTCATAAAACCAACACTAACATATAATTTTATTCATAGATCTTAAAAAATTTCATTTTGGAGCAGCAAAAAAAAAAATCTGATGCGAAATATGATCTTATTATATTGCGCGAAAAAGTTTCGATGCATCATTAAAAAAATTATGTTTATATCTATTTTTTATAAACATAATATTTTTACATTAAATAAAAAGATGTAAATTGATATTAAATATCAAACTCACTGATTCAAATGACTGGAGATGCCGGTGGCAAACGCCTTTCTCGCATGTCGCGGTCTGCAAAAAAAAATTTAATAATTAGATAAAGAAGAAGAATTCAAAGGTCACATTTGTTATTAAAAGCTAAAGTCAATTATTTTTAATATCCTAATAAAATTATCATTTAATAAAAAATATTTTTTGAATTAATTCATATAGAATTCAATACAAATTCTATGCAAATTTTTTGCTTAATCAACTCAGACATCTTCTGGAAAGTATTAAAAATAAAAGATATATAATATATATAATAGTATGAAACTTCTCAGTTGCCGAAAAGGACAAAATAAAAAAAAAATCTCACACATCTATTAATTATATTTTGTTTTAATAAAAGTAGATTTGATTATATATTATTTTTCTTAAATTTGCCAACTTTTTAAAATCTAATGAACATAGGTTTATTTGAACTTTTAGTTTCTAAATCCAGTGAATGGATTTGCTCAAAAAGGTCAGTTATTCTATGATAAGCAGTTTAATTAAAGTTAGTTTAACTAAAATTTAGTAAATTATCTCTCATCTCTATTCTCTTAAACTCTTTGTTCAATAATTTATTTTTAATGTATATTATAGTTAGAAACTGCATATTTGTTAATGTTACATTTAACAAAAATGTTAAATGGGAGAAAAATTCCATGTTAAAGATACAAAATTCCTTTTTCTTCTAAAAACAAAAAAAAAAAAAAAAAACACTAATCAATCTGACGTCAATAATTTAGCAATCTGTCGTAAAATGGGGTTAACATTCAAATTTCTATGAATTTAAAAACAAGTATGAAATTGCAAAATTTAGTAGAATTTATTAAACGAGGGAATAAGTTTTCAATTGCCACTTAGGCCATATAAGACTTTTTACGATAACCGTTATTATGAATATATTGGGGTCCAGGCATTCTTATTTAAGCCATTTGGTATCCAAATGGCTTAAAAAAATCATCGGATTGCCTGGGATCCGAACCCCCAACCCTTGGTATACAAGGCAGGTGCGCTACCAACTACGCCAAGCCCAGGGGTAATAAAATATTTAAATATCTCTAAATATTCAGGAGATTTAAAAAAATTTACTTTTGCTAATTAGTATAAATAGGGATGGGATGTCTTATTGTAAATTTTTTTTTAAACAGATCATAAATGTGGAACACTTTACCGGATATTTGTAATTTAAAAAAATTTAAAAGTCAAATTTTTATCGATTTAGTATTATTTGGTAGTTATGGGCCAACTTCAAGAAAGCCATCAATGAAGATATCAACATTTTAAAATTTATAATAATTTGTTATATACCATCTGCGCCGCCCGCTCTCGGGGCTTTGCGCCTAAGCAAGGGAGCTAGCCTATGGGAGTAACTTTAGGAATTAATAACTCAAAAAGTTATAGGAATTTCGAGGCGAAAATAATTTTCCTATCCCAAGAATTCTCTGTAAGATTCTCTGTAAGCATATAAAATTTCGTTTCAAAATTCCAACGTGAAGTTGCCAAAATAAAGAGTGACGGACATTAGCGAATTAAATAAATAATATAAATTCAATATATAATAAAGGCCTAAAAAATTTTGTGAAGTTGTCAAAGCGTTTAATTTGAATGCCTGGCTCTTAATTCAGTCATAAATTTGTATATATTTATAAAACTGATGTCTAAAATTCATCCCTGAATAATGACTTACTTCAAGCTCTGAATATATTTCATCCCGAACGAAATAATGCTGATAAATGCAATATTAATAACTGCATCGGATCATTATTATAATCTTTCAATAGTAGAGTTATCTGCAGATAATAAAAGGACTCAATAATATGGACCAGTTTACACAGAAAAAGGCCGTTTAGCGAATAGTATCTATCTACTGAGATCATCATAAATGACAAGTTAGCAAAATCATCAAATTTATTATATTTCATGCAAAAAAATTTGCTTGATTAACAGATCAGCACAATAAATTTTTCATTCAAAAGGTTTTATGGTGGATATTCTTGTTTGGGAAGGAATTCCGAAACCACCTCAGAAATCCAAAATAAAAGACAAGAAGAAAAAAGAAAGTGAAGTAGTTTTTTTAATTTTTAGTTAAGTAAGGATCAATATCATTTTCACATATGGATTCTTCCTAATCGCATTAATAAGTGCTAATCGAGGATGTAGAAGGCAGGTAGCCATGCCTTATATAACCACGTGTCGTCTGGTACACTTGCCAATCAATCTCTAATGGATGGACGAACGGTTTCGACCACTCTTGCTTGCTTGTGTCTCGTCTGCTAGCTAACATGTTAGTTGATAGCTGTTAGCTGTGGACTTTGCCGTTACACTTAACTGTCGCAAGGCGCCTGCAGGCATCTTGGGTAGACACACCGGCCTTAAGACCTTGATGCACCTGAATAATTCTAGCCCTCCCTTCGCACCTTCCACTTGCCATTTATGGGGGGTTGGAATGCAAAAGCCCAGTGAAGTCATGATAATGGCTTCACAGTTTGAAACTGCTATTTTCGGCACAACAACAAAAAAATATTTAATTTATAAATTATTAAGATTTATTACTTAATGTTTTATGGTTGTGGAGATTTAATCAGGATCCGACGGAACTTTGTAGTCAGGAGATTAAATAAAAAAGTCTCTTATCAGTGGCGGATCCAGAGGTGTTTCTCGAGGGGGGGGGGGGGTAATCTGGAGTGACTGGTCGCACAGCACGCAATTTTTTCTTAATTTCGGTAATTTAAAGGCGAATTCTGTAATTGTTTGCCAGAATATAAATACAAATCAAATTTTTAAGTATTGGTTTTTAAAATTTTACATTAAAAATACATTTTTTTTTTGAAAAAAAAATATTTTTTTCAAATCTCAGGGGGTTTATTACCCCCTTCCCCCCCTTGTATCCGCCCTTGTCTCTTATTTAATTTTTATTCAATGATCATTGAATCAGAGAAAGTAAATGATAGTTTTGGTACTTATCAAATTAAAAAGAAATTGTATATGATTACAATAGACATTAAAATACCTAAGATCGTGTATAGTTAACAATATTTGCCCTGATGAAGGTCGTGATTGGCGACCGAAACGTCGGCGAATAAAAATTAAGTAAAATATTTTATCTTCTGGTTGCAAAGTTCCTTCGGATCCTGATGGCAGCTAAAAGCTCTTCAATCAAGTGTCACAGCTGATAGTTTTTTTTTTTTGGAATGGGTACTTAAGGTCCTATAATAACCAGTGGTCACATGCAGCCAGGAAGAATATAAAAACAAAAGGAGAAGCATAAAAGGGGAACTCAACTGCGGGAACTTAGAAGATGCCTGTTGAGATTAGACTTGAAAGTCTGAAGATAGTAGGTTTTGGGGAAGATAGACGCAGGGAGCTTGTTCCAATCCCGTCTTTCGCTTCCCGTCCCAAACGAGAAACATTTATTTCATTTGAATTGGCTACCAATCGTTTGAAATAAATAGAGATGGGGTCTAAATGGCCTTAAATGAGGAAGAAGAACATATACAAATTTAAAAAAAATCATCTAATCTATTAAATCTTTCGTCTAGGGTTGGAGCAGGTGAGGGAGGGATTTGGTATTTCAAATCCCCCGAAATCCGAAAAAAATATATAGCTACAGATCACTCAGATCTTTTAAACTCACCCCCCTCCGCCCCGAAAATTTTCTAGCTACGGTCCTGTTTTCGCTAATATTTCAAAAGAAAAATTCTTATTTTTTGTGATCATTGACTTTTTGGATAATAAATATGTTATTATTATTTAATAAGATTAATTATATAGAATCAACAGTCAATCTTTGCGAAGGACTTTATAAAAAAAAAAATATTCAAAAGCATCAACAAGAATTATATAATATAGATTGTATATAAAAAGCAATAAAATCTAACGGTATTGCCGGGTTTATCAGGTGGAAGTTGAGCTCCGAGTGATCTTTTGACTAAATCATATGTCAAACAAACCACAATTCATTTTTCTTTTAACATTATATAATTCTTTTACTTTTTATATTATAAAAATCTACAGAAAAACTTGAATATTAATCTGGGCCAAAAAAGAAAAAAGTTTCATCTATAATTTTCTCACACATTTTCTAAAATAGTACCCTTAGGCTGCGTAATTTTCTATCCGTGACGTAAAAGTCAAATTAAGCTAATAGTGAATTTTTTCTAGAGAATCTACCGGAAATAAATTTATAAAATCTAGGTCAATAAGAGATTTATTAATAATTAATCGCAGATGTTAAATTCATTTTTAATAAATAATTATTGTAAATATGGGCGGCTAAATGGATTAAGCTAAAAAAAAAATTAAATTTTAAATTATAAGGCTTGTTGGTTCAGATATAGTAAGGGATCTAACTATACAGTGGTTTGTTTTGATGATAGACAACACAAATGACCAAATTACAAAATGGATTTCGATTAATTGCTCTAGAGTGAAACCTCAAATATTTTCTGAGAATTTCAAAATAAATAGCCATCAAAGCTGCAACTTTTTTTAAAAGAGAGTGTACCAAACTATGTTTAATTTGAATTTTTCTTTATACTTCTATGAGTGTTCAAATGATAGTGAAATATGACAATTTTTGAGGGTCAGTGCAAGTGCAATTGAGCTTTCTTGCTTAGCCAAGCACAACCGTAAAAAAAAGAATTGAGAGAGAGAGATAGAGTGGGGGCAAGGTCCCAGGGGCGTGGTCCTGGTACTCGTAAAAAAAGAAACAAAAGCTAAATTGATTACAAATAGTCGAAGAAAACAACTTGGATAATCATGACTTGATTATTAAGAAATTACTTTTAATGATATTGAAAAATAAGTATATCACGGTATGGTACCTTTATTAGAAGAAAAATTAAGCAATTCTAAAAGTTGATGACGTTAATTTAAGAATGAAATAGCTCCTAGTTGTTAGGCCACCAGAGCTTCAAAATTTGAGTTCTGGAGCGTTATAGTATTAGAATGAAAAGAAATTTTTTGATCGATTGAATTTTTATTTCCCTTTAAATCTTTGTTATATTGCATTATTATTTTAATTTAGAATTAATATATAGTTCGCTAATGGCCTTTGCTGCCGAAGCGCCCAGTTTCCCAAGAATAATAATAATAATAATATATAGTATTTCTTTTGTGGTTTATTTATATTAAATATAAAGCTTCAATCACTCATTTTGAGAGCATTGTCAGATACTTGGAGTCGGGGTCTAAATGGCCTTCAATACCGAAAAAGACCTTAATTAAAAAAAAACTTAAATTTTCTCGATATGTTTCGGAGTGAGAGAGGGTGGGGGTGGGAGGACAAAAATGGTTTGAAACCTCTGGACTACCGTCTCTGTCTCTAAAATTTTCTTTAATTATTTTTTTGATTTGCCAACGAGAATTTTTTTTTTTAACACTCATACTTTTTTCTCATTCACACTCACTTGTCAGTCTTTTCTGCAACTTAGGCTATTTAAGACTTATAATAATATATGTTTGTTTAATATATCTATTGGGGGCATTCTTATTTAAGTCATTTGGTATCCAAATGGCTTAAATAAAATCATCGGACTGCCTGGGGTCCGAACCCGCGACTTTTGGTATACGAGGTTAGCACGCTAATCCCTACTCCAAGCCCCCACCCAGGGCAAATAAACGAGAAATAAAAATCATACAAATATGCAAAATATAGCTCAAATCGGTAAATATGCAAAATATGCACTTAAACTCCAAAATATGCATTTATATGGAAAATAAGATTTCTATGGGTGGGTCCTGATACCCTAAAACGCCAAGATAAAAAAAATTTGATGAAAAGCGACTAATAAAAAAAACATGCATTATATGTAAAATTCGAGCCCTATTCATAAGTGTAGATTGTGAACCCATTTACGAACTTTTCCAATCTTTTAAATTTATATTTTTAACCTGTTTCTTTCGAATTTAATTAATTAAAATCTATCCAATTAAAGTTTTTTCAATTTTTATTTTTAACAAATCGTATATCTTAATGGGAGCAACAGTAAAGATTAGACAAGAAGGGGTTCAGTTAACCGAGCCTATCGGTAACAGTTAATCGAGCCCCAAAGTAGCAATTGAATGTCAAGGTGGTCGACTGCCCTGCATACTGATTATTCGTTGATTTCTGACTCATTTTGGACATATACAATGTCACGCTAACTTACTGGCTTCAATGCCCGGAAACCTTCGACATTTATAACGAATGTAGAGCAGCTGGAACTGGCCAAGAGCCATTTCCAATACGATTGAATACTCGTTTGGGAAATTTCAAAAAAATTCTAACAGTGAAGGGGGAGGTCCACTTTTTACTTTTTTTTTTTTTAACAAACTATGCAAATTACTTAGATATTTTTTTTAAATCTAATTTAAATAAAAGGGTTTCCAAAGCACGAAAAGATTTCTACCATTTATTAGTATCAATATTACCATTTTCAGAATAAAAATAAAAGAATTTTGTTTTCAGTGTAACTATGGTTTATATATGTGGTTTTATATGTAAAAATTACAACGTTTCGGCCACTCATTCTGTAACCTTCTTCAGGTATAATTCAGTTTAGATTACAAAGTTTATTACATTTGTGATAATCTCATTTGAATTGATTCAAATGAGATTATCACAGATGTTTTTTTTTAAGGTCTTTTTAGACAACTAAAGTCATTTAGACCCCATCCCTATTTAAACACATTCATATAGACTTATTTGTATCAGAATAGGCTTATTGTAGGTTAGTATAATAAGTAGGGCTCGGATTTCGCCCTATTTGCCTTTTTTTTATTTATGGCTTAAAATTTAGGCCAATATGATATGTATGATATGTACGTTTCATGAAATTCTGAATAAAATAAGAGGCATTTGTTAGTGCCTATTTTGGCAGATTTCAGGTTTTAGTGCCTATTTCATCTATAAATGCCTTTTTTAGTGCCTATTTTAAGTATTTTAACTTAAAATAGGCTATTTTAAGCCAATTTCGGTTTTTTTTTTTTTTTGAAATTTCACAATAAATTCATTTTATATCACAAATCCCGAGAAAAATTACAAAAAAAAACCGAACGAAATTCCGAATACAAAAAAAAAAAAGAAAAAAAAAAAGGTCGAACGAAAAACGGCTATTTTTACAATAATGCCTTTTTAAGTGCCTATTACGCCCCCGGGTTTGGCGTAGTAAGTAGCGTGCCTACCTCCTATACCAAACGTCGCGGGTTCGGACCCAGGCAGTCCGATGATTTTATTTAAGCCATTTGGATACCAGATGGCTTAAATAGAAATGCCTGACCCCACAATAGATATTTTCTCTACAACGGTTATCGTCAAAGTCTTATATGGCCTAAGTTGCCGAAAAGACTGTGTGAATGTGAGTGTGAATGAGAAAAAAGTGTGAATGTTTAAAAAAAAAAAAAAAAAAAAAAAGTGCCTATTTTAATAATTTTTAGTGCTTTTAGTGCTTAGTTGCCTGCCTATTTTAAAGATTTTTAGTGCCTATAAATCCGAGCCCTAATAATAAGTCGGGTAGATAGAGAAGATTCGCAAAGTGGGGAGGCAGTCAAAGTGTATAATTAAAAATTTGATTTGATGAAGATTAGTCGACGGAACATATATTTATTAGATCAATAGGATACGATAAAGAAATTGTCTCTTATTAAATTTGGGTAAAAGAAAGCCTCGGAATTTGTGTCATCAGCCGGGATTAAATTCTTTTTCTCTTTTCGACATTTTTCAAGTAAAGGTAATAATTATCTTATAATTCAAATATATACAATATAAATTATTTTCAATTTTTATCGAAGAGTGAAAGACCGTCATCTTTTCTATGGCCAAAACGAAGAAAAAGCTATGTAATATAGTCAAAGGAAAGTTGAAAATAATCTAACAATAAAATTTCATCATTTAAACAAAAAAATAAATATAAATAAATAATAGTAGTCACGACTCTATTCGAAATAACATATTTTTCTTATAAAATTTACTCAACTTTTAATGGACAAAGTTGTTAAAATAATTTTGACGGGTCAGCTAAATAACTAAATAAATGAAAATTCTTCCTTAAATGGCCTATGCCATTTAATAGTATAAAATAGTTAAAGAAATTTATATCTCAGCCAAAAACATCGGAGATGCAAAAAGGGAGCGCCTCGCATTATTTTTGCCTAGCGTCGAGGTGAAATCAAAAAAATGCGCCTCGCTTTTCTGATTTATATAAAAGCGAGGAAATATTTTCACTTAAATAAAACCCCTACAGAATTTTATTTGTTTCATATATCCTCGCTTTTATATAAATCAGAAAAGCGAGGCGCATTTTTTTGATTTCACCTCGACGCTAGGCAAAAATAATGCGAGGCGCCCCTTTTTTGCATCTCCGATGTTTTTGGCTGAGATTTCACTTCTTTTTGTGAAATATTACATGAAAATATTATTTATTAATTTTTGTTTATTAAATATTAAGTTATCCCATGAATAGATCTTTTAATATGCATTCCAAACAGTAAAAAATAAATACATCGTTTGGTATCCATTCGAAACGATAAACATAGGATTTCACCAAATTTTATAAAATTTAAGGTTTTTTATTTTTGTTATGTTGGTAGAATGTAAATACATCGTTTGGTATCCATTCGAAACGATAAACATAGGATTTTACCAAATTTTATAAAATTTTAGGTTTTTTATTTTTGTTATGTTGGTAGAATGTAAATACATCGTTTGGTATCCATTCGAAACGATAAACATAGGATTTTACCAAATTTTATAAAATTTTAGGTTTTTTATTTTTGTTATGTTGGTAGAATGTAAATACATCGTTTGGTATCCATTCGAAACGATAAACATAGGATTTTACCAAATTTTATAAAATTTTAGGTTTTTTATTTTTGTTATGTTGGTAGATTGTAAATACTTCGTTTGGTATTCATTCGAAACGATAAACATAGGAATTCCCCAAATTTTATAAAATTTTAGGTTTTTTATTTTTGTTATGTTGGTAGAATGTAAATACATCGTTTGGTATCCATTCGAAGCGATAAACATAGGATTTCACCAAATTTTATAAAATTTTAGGTTTTTTATTTTTGTTATGTTGGTAGATTGTAAATATTTCGTTTGGTATTCATTCGAAACGATAAACATAGGATTTCACCAAATTTTATAAAATTTTAGCTTTTTTATTTTTGTTATGTTGGTAGCACTCCCTCTTATCACGTTAATCTATTTCTATCTGAATGGATCTATCCTAAAAAATTTTTGTTCCATTAGGGATGAAAATTACTAATAATAATATATATGTTCCTAGATGACGTCATCAGGGAGCAAAATAGTTTTTTTTTTTTTTTTTTTTTTTTAAACACTCACACTTTTTTCTCATTCACACTCACACTCACACACACATTCACACAGTCTTTTCGGCAACATAGGCCATTTAAGACTTTTTACGATAACCGTTATTGATAAATATACATATAGGGGTCCAGGCATTCTTATTTAAGCCATTTGGTATCCAATTGGCTTAAATAAAATCATCGGACTGCCTGGGGTCCGAACCCGCGACGTTTGGTATATGAGGTTAGCACGCTAACCTCTACGCCATGCCCCGAGGGCGCAAAATAGTTAGAATTGTCTTTTCGCCATGTTAAAGATAGGACAAATTTGAAATTTTGAATACCTCTCAAAAAGTCACTTTTGATCCAAAATGAAATTTTATATCAAAGGTATCGGGTTTTTGATAGTATCTATTTGTATTTTAAATTTCATCCAAATCGGTCCAGCAGGGAAACCTGTAGCTTTGTCTAAAAATTTGAAAATTGAAGAAAAGAATGAAAAAAAAAGAAAAAGGAAAAATAAGAGACTAACTTTTGACCTTCCGAAATCGGCAAAATCTCAACTTTGAGCCTCTGCCATTCTGTTTGGCACTGGAATTTTTTTTTGAATTCGTGCTCAAAATAATCCTTATTTATTCTAGTTTAATATAAAAAAAATTTGGGTCCGATATCTTAAAAACTTTTTTGAGATATTCGCCCAGAAAGAGAAAAGTTTCTCAAAAAATTTTTTCACGTCCCTATCTTTTATTAAGGATTTAAAATCATTCTTGATAATATAGTCTAGGGACGACTCGTTCATCTAAATGCAATGGGCCATTGACATCTATTGCAATATCAACTAAATGGTAGTATTAAGAGTTTCTTTTGCTTTCTTTTGCTTTTCACATGCTCGGCGACGAGTCGCTCCCGCGACTCTTGATAAATCTTTATTTTAGCTCCGGTAATTGAAATTTATGTACTATGCTTTCACACCAGATTTTTGTGTCAACATTGAGCAGTTGAGTTCCCCTTTTATGCTTTCCTTTTTTTCTTTTTTTTTAAATATATTCTTCCTGGCTGCATGTGACCATTGGTCATTATAGGTCTTCGGACCTTATGCACCCATCAAAATATTTTGTTATATTCCTACGCTGACAATCATTTGAATACATTTTTATAAAATTACAATTATGTTTATATAGGCTATATGTATAATAAATACTAATTTTTATGGTGGCATTTAAATTTCTATTATTTAAAATAATAAAACAAGTATTAATGTACGTGGAGAAAAAAAATATACATCAAAGGTCGTTCAAGTTTATATGAAACGCGAATTTTTTACGGGAGCCCAGCTTGGAAACGTCTGCCCCACGCGAAGCCATGTTCTAAATGAGGGATGAAATTTTTATCACGGAAGGAAGGTGTTTCACTTATCCCTGTCCCCAGTCTATTGAACTTTCTTTAACCTTGCTATTGAATATAAGACAAGTTTTGGCCATAGAGATACAATATAGACTCGATCCCCGGCTGTTGTCGCTTCTATTAGGTTTATAGTAGGGTCCGACCGAAACAAGATTTTCAGCCGAAACCGAAACCGAATATTCGGCCTCGATCTTAGTTTCGGCCGAAAACCGAAACTTGAATTTCCTATAAAAAATTCATATCATTTTACCTTTTTTTTTTGTGAAATTTTTTTAAAATTTTTTTTTCCTTCCCGTGAAAATCATTTTACCTTTTTTTAGGGAGACTAAAAATTTTTTTTCTCCCTCAAGTGCAATCATTTCACCTTTTTTTTTTATTTTTGCATGCGAGTCTCATCCCATCCTTTTCAAACTCAGGTTTCGGCCGGCCGAAAGGTTCGGCTAGTTTTTGGCCGAAACCGAAACTAGGCCGAAACTGGCCGAAACCGTAACCGAAACCGAATATTCGGTCGGTTCCTAGTTTATAGTGATTGGGCCAGAGCTCCAAGGAGAGTGAGAGAGGGGAGAGGAGGGGAGGATGGAAGCGTATACTAATAGATGATTGGTCATTTTAAAAAATTCCATTCAGGCAGCCAAAGTTAATATTTTATTTTTAATTTCAAAGTTATTTAAAGATGGGATCAATTGCTGAAAGCTAAGCTAAATTGTAAAAAATATCTATATAATACCGTGTTAAGTTATCTAACTCAAATTTGAATTCGAAAGGTAATTTAAAATAAATTTATATACTGACAATGAAATTCTTTAAGATTGCAAATATTTTTCCGATGCTATATTTATGATATTTATAAGTAGGGAAAGTAAAAATCAAAATAAATGAATAACTTATTGAAATTGGCCCTTTTTTTTAGCAGATGACCTTGGCGGTTAAGGAAGTACTTTGACCCGGATGCCCTCTCTAAGAAATCCTACTTACTTTCTTTCAATATCACCGATTATCAGGAAAATTCTCATGCTTTGCTCATTTATTCTACCTTTAACAATTTATCACTGAAATTAACTTTGAAAACAAATAAAAACTTTTTCTTTTTTTTTTTCTTTCAATTGCGTTTTAAATTTGTTTAATCTAATTTTTGTGTGATTTTCCTTTCTTAAAGGGAAATTATATATATGCTTTTTATTTATTTATTTTGTAAGAAGATTCAATGATATGATTTTCTAAATCAAAAACATATAATTAGCTTTAAACCCTCGTTGGAAATGGAATTCACAGCCTTCGCTTTAAAAATTATAGTCTAGTTAAAAAACTCTTTATATACTGTATAAAAATTGAAAATTATCTTTATTATTATTAATTTTATTCAATATTCAAATTAGTCAAACCATAAAAAAGAAAATTCTCTGAAACTTAATAAATATTACTTTCTCTTACCTATGTATATATGTAATATATATATAGAGAGAAAGTATTGGATTCATGTCAAAAATTCGATGTCGAGATTTTGATGGATCTTCACGTTTTGAGGTCCCCTGAATCCAAAAAAGTGGTTTTCGCGACATGGTCTGTCTGAACCGCTATCGTTACGTATGGGTCGTGTGGAGTCCGTCCGCCTGTGGAATGGACTAAGTGAGGTGGCTAGGACGGCGCCCACATTGGCGGTTTTTTTGGCCCGTGTTAGGGCATGCCTCGTGGGGGTCCCCGGCTCCCTCGGTCCCTGGTATCTCGGCTCGGACGTGACCGTGTTGCTAAGGATAGATCTAGTTGAACTGATAGCGTGAAAAATCGAATTCATAAAGTGCGACCAGCATTTCTGCGGCTTCGTTCGCGGCCGCGGCGTGTGTGAGGTGGATGATGGGGAGAGAAAAAATGAGAGTGCTTCGAATGTAAGATGAATAAATCCAAGAGGTCGGCAAAGTAAATAGTATGAAAAGTTAAAAATGTAAAATGATATAAATGATAAGAATGTAAATTATTGTAACCTATGAGGGTAAATGGAGCTGTCTAGCTCTTGCCCGTATAAATAAATTTATCTATCTATCTATCTATCTATCTATCCAGAGGCGCTCGCTATCAGTGAGGCTTGGACCTCAGAGACTCGCACGTCGGTTCAACAGCATCTCAGCCTCTCTCTTACCAGGTAAATAAACATTATTCAATTCTTTATCCCTTTTTATTACTTTCTCTTACCTATGTATATATGTAATATATATATAGAGAGAAAGTATTGGATTCATGACAAAAATTCGATGTCGAGATTTTGATGGATCTTCACGTTTTGAGGTCCCCTGAATCTAAAAAAGTGGTTTTCGCGACATGGTCTGTCTGTGTGTGTGTGGGTGGGTGGGTGTGTGTTCAATTTTAAGCATGAAGGAATTGAGCTAGGAGGTTGAAATTTTATATTTAAGTTAAACACCCCCGGGACCGACAAAATAAGCTTTTAATCAAAATCGGCCAAAAAGTACTAGTACTTTACTGATGTACTTTTTCAGTTTTTTTCGATTTTCTCAAAATTCGCTCTAACGATTTTGATTAAAATTCAAAAATCAATTATTTTTTAGATGCTCTTTCAAATGTATATTCTCGTTTTGCCCTCAAAATTGTTTGAAGCACACTTTACTCTTGTGCTTCTTAGGAAAGATAGGAGAAATGGTTGCCATGGTAACAAAATATAAATATTTTCCCATGTTTATAAATTTGACATCTTAAATTCTAATATATTGGCGGAAACTAAATATATGTAGACACAAAAAATCTGGTGTGACAAGCACAGAACACAACTTTCCATTATCGAAGGTAATCGAAAGTTGTGTGCTGTGCGACAGTCACACCAGATTTTTTAAACTTGCTGAACATTTTTTTTTCCATCCCGTGAAAATTATTTTATCTTTTTTTAGACATATTTTTGCAGTCGTGCGGAAAATTTCCCGTCCAGCAATGGTTACCATTTTACCTTTTTTTTTTTTTTTTATTAAAGTTTCGGTAAGCCGAAAAATATTTTTAAAAATTCTAACAAGCTCGGGGCCCATAAGCGATCGCCTCCTCCGCCTAATGGGTAATCGAGCACTGGATGGAGGAAACAAATTACTCTTATTCTATTCGATAAAAAATTATAACCTGAAGATTCTTTTTAGATAAAAAAAATTTTAATAAAACTTCTCATTTAATTAATAAAAAATATTTTTAAAAAGATTTTTTTTTTCATAATTGCGCGCTGAACGAAACAGCTAACAATTCTTTTAATTGCACTCAAATCGAGCCTGGAGTTGATCTCCTCTCTATCTATAGAGTAGTTAATTTCTATTCTATTGCATTGATATAGTGAGAATAAGGTTTACACACACGCACACGCACACACCAAGGGCTGATCCAAGAAGGTGTAAAGGGAGTAATTACCATCCATCTTACTTCGTTACAAAATTCTTCCTTAGAAAATATGTTTAAAAAATCTGGTGTGACTGGCGCACAGCACACAACTTTCTCTTACCTTCGGTAATCGAAAGTTGTGTACTGTGCTTGTCACACCAGATTTTTTGTGTCGACATATATTTAGTTCCCGACAGTACGGAACATATGAATTAAGATGTAAAATTTATAAGTATGGGAAAATATTTATATTTTGTTACCATGGCAACCATTTCTCCTATCTTTTCTATGGAGTACAAGAGTAAAGTGGTCTTCAGAAGATTTCAATCGCAAAATGAGAATATACATTTTAAAGAGCATCTAAAAAATAATTGATTTTTGAATTTAAAAAAAAAATCGTTGGAGCAAATTTTGAGAAAATCGAAAAAAACTGAAAAAGTACATCAGTAAAGTACTAGTACTCTTTGGCCGATTTTGATTAAAAGCTTATTTTTCCGGTCCCGGGGGGTGTTTAACTTAAATATAAAATTTCAACCTCGTAGCTCAATTCCTTCATGCTTAAAATTGAACACACCCACACACCCACACACCCACCACCCACCCACAGACAGACCATGTCGCGAAAACCACTTTTTTGGATTCAGGGGACCTCAAAACGTGAAGATCTATCAAAATCTCGACATCGAATTTTTGACATGAATCCAATACTTTCTCTCTATATATATATTACATATATACATAGGTAAGAGAAAGTAAAAAATCGTTTATCAGTATTATAATTTTTATAAAATTCTCTATTCTGGCAAATTCTCTCTTCTCACACACACGAATCTTATTTAGTGAGAAAAAAATAATAATTTAAATAATTTTTATCTTTTCCAGAGGGTGTCTTTGCTAGTCTAGTGGTCGCCTTCTCCCTTCATCATCGACCTAATCGCCTGGACATCAGCATCTCGCAACCTTAGAGGCCGCCTCTCTCTGTCTGCACCAGGTAAACCCTGAAAATTAACTTTTTTCATATTTTTATACCCCCCCAAGGGCGGATACAAGGGGGGGGGGTAAAGGGGGTAATTATCCCCCCCCCCCCCGAGATTTGAAAAAATGGGAAAAATTTTAGATACCGCGAACGGAACATGAAAAATTTTTGGTCCCGCGGAGAAAAAAATTTTGGTTCTCTAAAAAAAAAAAAGGTAAAATATTTTACCGAATGGGAAAAATTTTTGGGTCAGCGAACGGCACATGAAAAAATTTTTGGTTCCGCGAACGGAACATGAAAAAAATTTGGTTCCGCGAACGGCATATGAAAAATATTTTGGTTCCTTGGGCGAAAAAAATTTTGGGTCTCTAAAAAAAAAGGTAAAATATTTTTCCGAATGGGAAAAATTTTTGGTTCCGCGGACGGAACATGGAAAAAATTTGGTTCCGCGAACGGCACATGAAAAAATTTTTGGTTCCCCCCCCCCCCCCGAAAAAAATTTCTATATACGCCCCTGGTGCTGTGCGGCCAGATTACCCCCCTTCTTTCATTTTATGACATTTGTTTATCATTAATATCTATATAATTCTGTCTCTCTGTCTTTTAATTAGGCTACAACGGATTCCTTTTTTTTTTTTTTTTACCTTTTTTTCTTAAATTCAGCGAAGTAGCTCGAAGTTACTTGTCGAAAATTAATATTTTAAAATCCTTTAAAAATTATTTCACTTCCAATTTATCCCTAATATAAATACAAAAAATAATGCTTGGAAGTATTTTGGGTTTTAAGGGTTGATTAATGAAGTAAGTCTTCTAATAGTTATTTAATTTCGGATTTATTCCTAACAGAAAGAAATTCTTTAATTTTTATCTCTCATCAGTGTGTTTTTGGAGGATTTTTTATTTTACGTTAAATATTCATTTTTATCTCGTCTAAAAAAAAAAAAAATTTTTATATTTAAAATGGATTATGGGTTAATTAAAAAAATTTTATAAAAAAAAAATAATCTTCATTTAATATTTAAAACTTATCTTAAGATATACAATAACATAGGAAATAATAATTAAATATTTCTTTGTTTCAGAGAGAAAAAAAACATCCAAGTGCGTCATCTTCATTAGCAAATAATCAACTCATACGCAAAAGAAAATTTTTTTATAATAGTGAGCCGATAGAAATCAATTTTTTTTTTTTTCCCTTCCCCCTTCCAACCCCAACCAATTTTCCAACCCACCCCAACCAGTGCAAAGTGTTTAAGTTGCATTCGGCCCGAGCCAGCAGCAAGTCGACAGAGCTCGCCTCTCTATGAAAAGTGCTTCCTTCCCTTCTTTTGCGTTTTTGAAAGGTATTTATTTATTATTTGCACATTTCAATTTATATTTTTTACTTAAAATATAGTTACAAATTTTTCTATCAATTCAAATTTTGATAAGGGGTTCTCTAAGATACATCTCCCGTTCTAATAAAAATAACATTACTAAAAATTCTTTTATCAATATTATTATTTTGTTTTTTTGATGAAATTTAAAATACTAATACAAAATTATTTTTTTTTTTTTGCATTTAAGGAAATTGATTACTTTCTCTCCCTCCTATTATAACTATGATTAACATTTCGTTTTAAAACTATATTATTATATTTCTAATAATGTTAACAGAGGGTGGTAAGGTGTGTACGTTTTCCCTTCTAATTAAAATATTATTATCCTTTTTTATTTTTTTTGTAAACTCTCCAAACAAACACACGAATTAAATATTTAATAAGAAAAAATAATTTTTATTTTTTACAGGGGCGTCTATTGCCAGAGGTCGACTTCTCCCTTCATCCTCGACCTTTTCGCTCATGCATCTCCATTTCAGACCACTTCTCTGCAATAGGTGAGTTCTGACATTCAAATTTTTCCATTTCAAATAATTTCATTTTCCTGGGATTCTCTCTATTTTAATATCTCGAGTATAACAACCCCCTCATTTTATAATATTTGACTATCATTTACCGGTAAATCTATTTGGATTAAAACAATAATAAAAGAACTTTATTCAATATCAATTTAAATTGTCATATCTAGTTGTTAAAATATTAAGGTTGAATAAAAAAAATAGATATTTAATAATAATTATAAATCTTTTAATAGTTATTTAATTTCGAATTAATTTCCAACTGATAAAACCCCGTTAGTTTGCAAGTGAATGGAATTTTTATAAATAGAGAATTTAATTTTTTTTCTTGCGTGCTCATAGAGCAATGCGATCTTTCTATCGATCGATGCCAGCTTGTTTGCTGGCTGCCTACCTGTCAGGCGGTTTTTTTTTTTTATGTATTCCAAGAGTCAGTCGTTTGGGCTTCTTTCTCAATCTCTCTCTCGTGTGTTTAGTTTTTTTTTTTTATATTGTGTTATTTGTGAGAGGTTCATCCCCCAACTCATTTACTCCCCGTCTGGTCATCTTATTATTACGGTAATGATTCTTTTCATATCTTTGCATAATGAATTAAATTTGTGTTTTATTTTTTTTTCTCTCTTAAAATATACTTATAAAATTATCCATACAACGCTATGATGAAGTCGTGTACCCCAGGTGGAGGGTGATAAAGGGTGTAAATCACCCCTTCTATTAAACAAAACACTATTTTTCTTCAAAAACTAAATTTTAATAGAAAATTATTATTATTATTTTTTTTTATTTTTTTACTTTTAAACAAATGTATTACTTTCTATCCCTTGGCACCCTCCACCCTTCTAACGAAGAATTTAGTTCTCCTATAATATTTAATAAGAAATTATTATTAAATAAATGAAAATAGAAATTCTTAAACTTTTATCTCTCGTCAATCGTATAAGTAATAAGTGAGATTTTTAGAGGTGGAATTTTTTTTTCACTGTCTGAATGGATTCTTTTCTTAAACGCTTTCTCCAGTCGTTACCTTTAATTATAGGCATAAGTTTAATCAATTTGGACGATTTTTTTTTAATTGTTTTTACGCTATGATCTTTCGAAATGACGAGGATTCGTTCCTGTTAGAATTTTTTTTATTTTGTGTTTATTCATTTTCCGTATGGGTTTGTTTGTTTATCGTCTCCTTTTGAAATATTATAATTAAAATTAGAATTTTTACTCCAATTCATTCAGATAATGTATTAAATATTTTTTTTTTTATTTACAGTATATAAAAAATAATTTTTTTTAAAATAATTTCTTTTTACTAGCTACGTACTTGATTTCTTTGTATATTACTTTTTGTCTAATCTCTTTGATCGGTAATGTAGTGTAGTAATAGGGGTGGTTTTTTTTTTTTTTTGGAGATGGTGGTTTAAAATAGCCACTGATTCAAATAAATTATATAATTATTGAATTAAAAGAACAGACAATTTCAAAATATCTTAATTTTTCTAATAAACTTCTCAATTATTTTTTTTGTTAAAATAAAAAAAATTTATCAAAAAGAAACAAACCCTCAAGAAAATTGGACAAAAACGAATTATACCTTTCAAATTAGAAACAAATCAAGTAGGCTACTTAATTAAAAAAAATATATATTTTTTATTAATCCGTTATCTGAATGAATTGAGGGAAAAATTCTAATTAAAATTGTATTAATTCCCCATTTGAAGCTAAGCTAAATACTCGCCCGATAAATAAACTTTTATATTTAAACATGGGAAAAGAAGGGATTACGGGAAAATAAAACAATTATTTAATAAAATAATCATTATTGAATATTTAAAATATGATGATAGAAGAGGCTAAAAAATAAATAAATAAATATTTCTTTGTTTCAGAAGAGAGCAAATCCATCTGCGTCAAAGGGGCCAAGGGGCCAGTCGATTGAACTCATCTCTCTGCAAAGTGCCTCTCTTCGAGTGCGATTCTATTAGTGAGAATAAAACATCACACGCACCTACTCCCTCCACAATTAAAAGGTATTTATTTATATGCATATTTCACTTGCATAAAGGGTTGACATTTTAGTTTTATTTAAATATTTATAAAATTATCC
Source organism: Euborellia annulipes (assembly GCA_023213315.1). Lineage (NCBI taxonomy): Eukaryota > Metazoa > Arthropoda > Insecta > Dermaptera > Anisolabididae > Euborellia > Euborellia annulipes. The sequence continues at coordinate 3,874 of JAKCPI010006887.1, read as the reverse complement.
TTTGTCTAAAAATTTGAAACCAGAGAATGTAATAGGGTGTACACAGGGCCGTGCTTGGGGGGGGGGGGGGGCGACCGGGGCCTTTGCCCAGGGCGCAAATTTTGAAGGGGCGCAAAAATTTAGCGTCTCTAAAAAAAAGGTAAAATATTTTTACGGGCGGAAAAAAATTTTGGTTCCGGGGGCGCCAAACGAGAAAAAATTTCGGTCTCGGGGGCGGCAAAAATTAGGGTCTCTAAAAAAAAAAGGTAAAACATTTTTTCGGACGGGAAACATTATTGTGACAATGTAAAAAATATATACAAAGGGCGCTAAAGGACTAACTTGCCCCGGGCGCAAAATAACCTAGGCACGGCCCTGGGTGTACATCTTTAATTTCATTAATATTTTCCCTTAAATATAAATGTAAAAAAATCGTTTATCAATATTATTTTTTATATTTTTGTAAACTCTTTTTTTCTACACACAAACACATGAATCATATTTAATAAGAAAAAATAATAATTTTTGTGGGTTAATTAAAAAAATTTTATAAAAAAAAAAAATAATCTTTATTGAATAATTAAAACTTATCTTAAGATAATACTATAACATAGGAAATAATAATTAAATATTTCTTTGTTTCAGAAGAGAAAACAAAACATCCAAGTGCGTCATCTTCATTAGCAAATAATCAACTCATACGCAAATTATTATTATTTTTTTTTTTATAATTGTGAGTTGATAGAAAAAGCAAACGAAGTGTTTTAGTTGCATTCAGCCCGAGCCAGTAGCAAGTCGACTGAGAACAGTCTCTTACTTTGCGTTGTTGAAAGGTATTTATTATTTGCATATTTCATTTTAATTTATTTTCTCTCTTACTCAAAACATACAGTAGTTATATACTGCCCCGCAAAAAAAGTGGCGCACTTTGTTTCTTCTTAAAAAGACCTATTTTACTCTACCTTAATGTTACTGAAATTTATTAAACATTTAATATGAAGTATCTTATACATTCCTAAGTAATTTTAACACAAATTCATATCATTTTAATAAATAATTATAATTTAACCAAAACAAAGACAAAAATGTTGAAATTTTTTTATTAACGCCAAATTTTTAATATTTTAAAATAATCTTTCCCTTTTCAGTTTTTCTCTGTTCTATTTATTGGAAATTCTTATAAAAACAAAATTCTTAATTAATATCCAACAAAACCAATCGAGAGTAAGTTGAGTTTGTCTCAAAAAAATGAAAATACACATATTTTTCTTTATTTTATTTAAATTGTATAATTTGATAAAAAAATTTGTTTTGAATTTGTAAAGCTAAGTTATTTAAAAATGTATGAGTTTATTCATATTAAATGTTTAATAAATTTTAGAATAGATTAGAACAGGTCTTCTTAAAGAAGAAACAAAGTTCGCCACTTTTTTTGCGGGGGAGCGTATTTTCACTTTTTGGGCTCTAACAGACAGAACGCGAAATTCGCGTCGCTTGGCGTTTTTGCTTCAACGCCGCGAAAGGCCGCGAAATGTTGTATAAGGCAAGACTGCATCATCCCCGTCACACAGGGGGCGAACTTACGCGGCGTAAACGCTCTCTTTCGCGCGACAGCTTTTTCGAGTTGTACAAAATTACAACTCCTTCGCGCGAACAGGCGAATCATCAAGATGAGTAATGAAATAAAAAAACTTATAGAGTTAAAAACACTTGTTTTTTCGCCTCTAACTAAATAAAAGTAAATAATATTATATGTTTTTTCTTGGCAGCCAATCTATGATTAGTAAAAAGTCCGAATCGAGGTAATTGAATAGTATTATCTTATTCTAATTTACAAGCCTCGAAAAATATTTAATCAAAGTTATCATTAATAAAATAAGATTTAAATAAAATCTAATTTTGCAATGATATTCTATTTCTTTCGTAATATAATACTTTATTTATAAAATATTTATAAATTCATTAAATAAAGGTTGTTGAAACATATACACAATACCGGATCGTACGCCCAGATTACGCTTCCTGTGTGGCTTAGCAAAAACGCCTTTCGCCGCGAAATACGCGCGTAGCCTGAGCGACGCGAATTTCGCGTTCTGTCTGTTAGAGCCTTTAATGATGAAATAAAATTGTGATAAGGGGTTTACATCTCCCGTTCTAATTAAAATAATATTACTAAAAAGTAGTTAATCAATATTATTATTATTTTTTTTTTTTTTTTGTAAAATTTCTCCTTTCTGGCAAATTCTCTCTATCTTCTAGTTAACATACACACACACACACCGAATCTTATTTAGTAAGAAAAAAATAATAATTTGTATCATTTTTATTTCTTCCAGGGGGTGGCTTTGCCGAGAGGTGTGGGGCGGGTGGCTGTGAAGGGAAGTACCTCTTAAAATCCATCGCGTGTCCATCTGGTGAGTTAAATATATTTTTTCTAATAATTTTAATAATTAGTAGCTCTCATGTCTATATAACAAGAAAAATGATCCAAAAATAAAAAAAAAAATGACAAATTTTGGGTACCAATTTTATTTTTAATTAAAATTAAAGCCAAATTTCTTATTCTATCAAAAAAATTTCATTATTCAATTCATAACTCATACAGTATGATTTTCTAATACCTTTCATTAATTAAAATTATTTTTCTATTAACAAAAGAATTTTTTACTTTCTCTTACCCTATATATGAAATATATAGAGAGAGAAAGTATTGTTTTTTTATACAGTAGTTGAAATCAAGAAAAAAGATAAGAAATGATACAGTTTTTAATTTTCACTTTAATCCAAACAAAATAAAATTTCTTAACGTCTTTGACTCGAGTCAATCCAGTAAACTTAAATATCTTAAAAAATAAAATTTTTTCTCATTACTATTAAAATAAATATATGAATAATTAAATTTTTTCAATTTTTATAATTAGATATTTTTTAAATATCTATTAGAGTCTGCAAATAAAAAAAATGGGAAAATAACTTATTTAGTTACGAATTCTTATGTTAGAATGTCTTTTACTTATTTGGTTAGTTGACAGGAAAATATAATTACAGTATATAATTTATAATTAAAATTAGGACACAAACCTTGGATAGCTGAATCATTAATTTAATCAACACAAATAATTTATTCTAAAAAACTCATTTTAAATATATTCCTTTTTTCATATTTTTTCAGACTAAAAAGAGACAACTCAGTGGCTCGAAATGAAGACGGAGAGTGAAAAATCTCCCTCCCGATAATCAAGAGATTATTTGCTGGAAGAATCATATGGAGTTCATTGTCAAAAGGAAACAGGCCGAAAAAACAAGAATATCTCAACTTTGATATCGTCTTTTTCTGAAAACGTTCGACTTTGTAAGTGTTTAATTTTTAATCTAAAAAACTCTCTCATTAGAAATGTTCATTTAATTCAGGGTGGCCCTATGATTATTTTTTTTACCTTTCTTTGAACCTGGGGCTTTTTCAAGAAAATTATTTATAAATAAATCATTTGTAAATTAGAAAATGTTTATTTAAATCATGGGCTCGCAATTTAAAAAATTATATTTGGAGCAATTTTTGAAAAAATTTTTTAGATAAAAAATAATTAACTTTCTAGAGAAGGTCCCATTCCATTAAATTTTAAAAAATATTTAATATTTATATTATTTTATGTATTATTAATTACAAGTTGAGCTAATTGTATTTATTAATTAATGGAGAGAGAGTTTATGATTTGGGAATCAGGAATTTATTTTTTTATTATAAATGACTTTAGCTATTTAAAAATTAAAATCACTTTTATTAATTTAATTAGGCTACATAACAACAGAGCTTTATTTAACAATAATTATAAAAATGCATTTTTGGTTTGCAGATATTTGCATCTTGGATGGATCAAGAAGTCGTAAAAATGCA